>OX375866.1:110918058-111220875 GCA_947359475.1 Heligmosomoides polygyrus bakeri
AAAACATCCTGTAACAACATGTAGCCTCTCTACCAGCCGCTTCAGGTTTAAGCAAATGTGTTAAAGCATTGTTACTAGTAAGGTCTCCAGCTTAACCGGTTCCATGCTGGTATCAGCGGCCGGCCCCATCCCGTATCACGGGTGGGGTGCTGACAGACCTGGAGGATATCGCGGATGTTACGTGCGATCAAACAGCGCCGGTGGTGTAAGGCGAACATCGCTGCCCGGAAAAGCAGAAGATGCGGGTTCGAGTCCCGCCTGGCGCAAGAGTTTTGATCGCAACAAAACATCCTGTAACAACATGTAGCCTCTCTACCAGCCGCTTCAGGTTTAAGCAAATGTGTTTAAAGCATTGTTACTAGTAAGGTCTCCAGCTTAACCGGTTCCATGCTGGTATCAGCGGCCGGCCCATCCCGTATCACGGTGTGGGTGCTGACAGACCTGGAGGATATCGCGGATGTTACGTGCGATCAAACAGCGCCGGGTGGTGTAAGGCGAACATCGCTGCCCGGAAAGCAGAAGATGCGGGTTCGAGTCCCGCCTGGCGCAAGAGTTTTGATCGCAACAAAACATCCTGTAACGACATGTAGCCTCTCTACCAGCCGCTTCAGGTTTAAGCAAATGTGTTAAAGCAATTTAAATTTAATTTAATTGCTTAAATTTAATCTGTTAAGTATGTTATGATAAAATGGTTTGATTCGTAGGAATTGAGGAATTATTAAATTTGTTTTATTTACATTAATTTAATCACATTAATTTAATTTTAAAATGTTCAATGTGTTTTATTAAAATAGCCTAATTAAAATATGTGTTATATTTACTTAAATTTGTTATGTTTACATTAATTTATTTAAAAATGTTAAACTTCTCATGTTTAATTTAGTTAAATTGTGTTTAAATTTAGATTGTTAAATTTGTTATGTTAAAAAATTCAGATTTGTTTAAAATACAATAAAAACGTTAAATTTGTTGTACTAAAAATGTTGAATTTAGAAGTGTTAAATTTGATATGTTTACGTTCACGTAATTGCATTAATTTAATTTAAAATTGTTGAGTTTATTATGTCCAAGTTAATTAAAAAATTAATTTAGGTAAAATGAAAAATGTTAAATTTGTTATATTACAATCGCTTAATTCAAGATGTTAAATTTGTATGTTTACATTAATTTAATTACATTAATTTACTTTTTAAAAAAGGTATTTTTATGTTTGATTTAATTCATTGTAATTTTGTTTAAACTAAAAGTGTTAAATTTGTTATTTACATTAATGGAATTACATTGATTTAATTTATAAAATTAAATTTGTTATATTAACATCAATTTAATTAGGTTAATTTATTTTAAAAATGTTAAATTGGTTTCATTAATTTAATTTAATTTGTTGATGTTCCAGCCAGTTCTGCTTTTCTTCTATCGAGGAACCCATTGTGGTCCTTTCCAGATCTAGTTGACGATGCGACCGAGTCGACGACGTTGTTCGGCTCGCTCACGGAGGATCCGAATCGCGAAGAGAGTCCGAAGACGCTGTCGGATCGATGTCTTCGTGAACTCATGGGAAAGGTAGGTCTTTGGGGAGCGTCAGAGGTGGATGACCCATATGTGGGTCAGCAGTGTAGTGTTCTGTTCTGTATCAAATACGTCTAAATACAGTGAATGATACAAGTCGTTAATGTGGCCTACATAGGGAGGCGGAAGTGCACCGAGTCATTCAGAGCACCAACTGTGCACGTTGATTTGGGCGGCATGGTCGTTCGACGCGGCCTAATTGGCTGACGCGTTGTCGTCTTCCATGTAGGCCACATTAACGACATGTGCCAAGTAAGCTACATAAGCAGCCAAATTAACGTATAGAGTAATTACAAATACAATAATATACAACAATAGTAGGCACAGTAATAACAATAATCACAAACAATAATACGCAATAATAAGCACTGTAATCACGAATACAGTAATGAACAATAACAACATAATAATAATACAATAACATACAACAACAAGAGAGTAACGATACATTTGGCCTGGGTGTGTTCAAGGGGCGGAGTTCAAAGCAGGCGCCAACTAATCACATGCCTCAATCGATCGTGGACGAGTGTCCTGATTCCTACCCCGTCCTTTTCACCCCCCCCCCCCCCGTGCAGACTGTCATGGTTGTCCATTAAAGAGGTGCATGAACTCCTTTACAATTCGACTAAGACATCGCTGTGGGAAAATGCCTTTCTGCGCCTAGAATAGTCAAGCCACCACATCCTCCAGCCGTTGTATACGCCAAATAAGCGCCACAATTTAGTCTGCTTGTTTTCGCCACTTCGGATGTTTAGAATCGGGAATTAGGCCCGTCTTCTGGCTCACTGGACATGTTGTTGTTTTGGACCACGCTGATTTTTTAGCGGCTGAAAGCGTTTTTTGCATTCGTAATGCGTTAACGAGGGAACGGAGTGCTTTTTACTGTATACTACTGGGTTTTGGATGGGCTATTTCTTCCGAGGAAGGGAAGGGGTGCGATGGCGTCAGAAGGAATCATAGTTCTCTTTTCCCACGAGGGATTCGCTGAGGTTCCATGCCAGTTGTTGTGTTCATGGTTCGTTTGTCTGTGTGCGAGTCCGGCTGTACAGTGACACCGTATGCTGAGAAGTAAAGAAACCTGCTGCAGGACCAGCCGCCAGCTATTGAACGTTTCCAACAAACACTGTGGTCTCTGGATAGCCATAGCAGTGATGTAGCTGACCATCCGTTTGTCTGTTTGTGAGTCCGTCCGCCTACTGACATCGTATGCTGAAAGTTGAAGAAGTAAAGGAGCTCTACCCTATAGCGGTGGAAAGCGTACTACTATCAAAGTTTCTAGCAAACGCTGTGATCTCTAGATAACCTTGCCAGCAATTGAGCTGATCGTCCGTTCGTCCATGTGTGAGTCCGTCCGCCTACTGAAATCGTGTGCTGAAAGCTGGAGAAGTAGAAGAACTTGGTTCTATGACGACGGAAGATGTCTAGAATGAATGCTTCCAACGAACGCTATAGTCGCTAGACCCTTAACAATAACTGAGTTAATCGTCCATTTGTCTGCGTGTGAGTCCAGCTGTCCATCGACACCGTATGCTGAGAAGTAAAGAAGCTCTGCTCTATGACGGTGGAACCCGCCTGCTAGTGAACGTTTCCGGCAAACACTGTGGTCTCTGGATAGCCTTAGCAGTGATGTAACTGATCGTCCGTTTGTCTTTGTGTGCGTCCGTCCGTCCGCATTCAACAGAGGCATTTTATGGTGGATGGTGTAGATATCTGTCAGCCTGAAAGCCGTACTAATAGCTGGGTGAGTTAATTAATCGGGTTGACGTAGGCAGAAGCGATTCATAAGCGCTGGCAGTGGCAAATCTGGGATTAGAACTCATCCGGTTTCCCCGACTATGTCATTGAGTACGTCAGTTCCATAGTAACGAGCGCTTTAGAGTGAACGGGCCTGATCCACACACTTACTCGGCAAAGGTTTCGGGCCTTTCTCTTGAATCTTAAAGAAATCTGTCCGTTTGTCTGTGTATGAGTCTGTTCGTCTATTTACGGGCGCTGTACGGTATTAGCAACTTCTCTACTTAGTGAACCAACACCGTTTGTGGTGAAAATGATTGAAAGTAAGATAGGTAGGTTCCATAATGTTCGAATTAGTTCATCCGTTTGTCCGATAGTGGGTCCGTCCGTGGCAAAATTGATGCCTTCAACAATATTTGAGTTAGAACGTCTGTCTACGCCAAATTTGTGGCTGCTGGACGCTCTTTACAACATTTAGACAGTATTTGGCCCCTCTTTACCATAAGGATCATGGTCACTGTTTAGTCTTGATAGTGACCGAGTTAGTCTCTTTTTAGTCTGTGAGTCCGCGCTAAATTAATTGCCGTTGAATGGCCTTCGCTACATCTAGGCAAAATCAGTCAACCGACAAGTTCCATCGCTCTTTGTAACGAATATGATAGCTACTGGGCGAGGATTGAATTAATCCATCTGTCTGTCTGTATGTGAGTCCGTCCATTTATGGCCTTTGAACGCCTCTGCAATTCCTAGGCTGATTCTCGTATCACTTCTTGTGGCAAGTATGAGCCTTGCTACGAAAGCTTGGCAGTAATCGAGCTTATCCATCGGTTTTCCGTGTACTACTTCGTCCACGCGCGCAAAATTAATGGCCGCTAGACGTGATTCGCAAGCGCTGACGCACTTAATAACTCGATCATTACCAAGTTTTCGTATTGAGCATTATACTTGCTACAAGGAGTGATAGCAGACTCCGTGTAGAGAATCACAAAGGCCGTTCAACATAAAGATAAAGAGTAGGTGGACGGACTCACACACAGACAGACAGATGGATTAATTCAGTCTATGTCGAACTTGCCCAGTAGTCATCATATTCGCTACAAAGAGTGGTGGTATTTATCGGTTGACTGATTCTGTCTTGATGTCGTGAAGACCACTCAACGGCAATTAATTTAGCGTAGACTCATAGGCAAAAGGAGGGATTAACTCGATCACTGTCAAGACTGTCTAGTGTCTGATGGGACTGACGATGATTGGTATGGTGGCTGGAGGGTGTGCTTTACAACGAGTAGACAAAATCTATCAACCAATCAATATCTATCGATTAGCATAGTTCAAGCGGCATTATGGTGAAGCTTAAGATAGGTTGGGTAAGCCTGTGTACGCCAGTATTGCTCTAGTAGACGAGTCCATTGCGTTGACTGAAAACTGTCATTACGCGTCAGAGATTCTCCTCCCTCCCCTCCCCCCCCCCCCCCAACTTGAGCTGCACCGGAACGATAACTGTTCCTTTCACAGGCGTCATTCGGTTCTCTACGTGCGGTTATGGAGCCGGTGCTGAAGCACATGGACCTGCATGCTCACTGGAAGCCACCTCCGGTCTTTGCCATTCACGTCTTCAAGGCCATCATCTACAGTATACAGAGTCAGAATAGCTACTTTGTGATACAGGTGGGCCTTTCCACCAGTTGTCGATATCGAAAATCGATAATATCGATCGATAACTGCTTATTTTAAGGAGCTGATCAATCATCTCGACTCGATGAGCACAGCCGATGCGGTGATTCGCATCGGAATCGCCACCGTGTTGTCGAATATCGTCTCAATAGCTGGAACGAGCATAGGTTTGTCGCCTTCTAGGGTTCTCTGTACCATATTTAGGGACCATAAGGGCGTTTCCAGGTCCACTGCTGCTGTCGATCTTCAATTCGCTGCTGAAACACCTCAGAACGTCGGTGGATTTCGAGCGATCCGAGAAGTGTAAGGATTCGGAGGCGGAACGGATGTATCAGGAGGCGCTGATCAACGCCATGGGAGACTTTGCCAACGCTTTGCCGGACTATCAGAAGGTGCGGTTTGCGGTATTTGGATAGGATGCGTCGATAATCTAGCATAAGGTGTAGTTTATACTCCAGCCGCTGCGAGACTATATCGATTACTACGCGTGGACAATCGATATTGATAGTTTTTACTGCGAAGCGTCTGCTAGGTACTGAGTGTAAACCTTGCTGTAGTCGCACCTGAAGAAGAATCACCGATCGATCACGAGCGCGGTCTAATCGATGATGTCGGCCTCGCCACTGGGTCGAAATTCAATCATCATTTAAGCCCAAACCTTGGTTTACAGTTCAGCTGACTCACATTGCGTCGCGAAAACAACCAGCAACGATCCTTTGCGCGATCCAATCGATAGCGGGGTCCTAATCATTTCGTGTCGGACCACAGTTGAAAATCAACTCAACCATGTCTGAGCTGGTTCACAGTCGGCGACGGGAGCAACCGATCGCCTATGCAAAACATGCAAATTCATTAAAACCGATATCTGCTCCACAAAATCCGTTCAGTTCACAACGCTCGATTGAGTTAATATCGGTTTTAATCGATTTGCATGTTTTCCATGGGCGATCGGTCGCTTCCTTCGCGGACTTTGAATACGGCGCGGACTTGGTTGAATTGGTTTCCAACTGCGGCCCGAGGTAGCATGATTAGGACACCGTTATCGATCGGATCACGCGAAGGATCGCTCCTGGGTGCTTTCCCGACGCATCGCGAGTCAGCTGTACTGTACACCGTAATTTACGCGTGGTTATTTATTGAATTCTCATCCGGTGGCATGACCGACATTATCGATTAGACCGCGCTACGGATATTCTGTCGTGCCATGTCGCGCGGCGGGGAAGAATAGACGTGCGTGGTTAACAATTAATACTCGCTTGAAGGCTATAGTGCTTCGACACTTGTACACGGCCCTTTTCTGTTGCTTCAGAACTAATCTGCTTCTCGTTCAGGTGGAGATGATGATGTTCACCGTGGGCAACATTCCAAATCTGGAGGAGAAGCGTGTGAAGCAAGGTGACGAGTTTCTGCAGCATGTGCTGGTGAAGACGCTGTTGAAGGTGAGTACAGTGGAATTTCGTCAAGTTTTCCAGCGTTCCCAGAAAGAGTCGAAGAACGTTCAAGGGTCGTTCTGAGTGCTTGGTGGTTTTGCGTGTTGTCGTGGCTTCAGCGTTGCCCTCTTTGTCGCCCTCCGAAGTGCTAACTGGTTTTTGCCGAATTCCCACAGGTCACGAAGCGCTTCTATCGTTCCGAGAACTACGCCATAAGAAAAGAAAGAATTCTAGGGAAGTCGCGGAGTATCACACAAGGAGAGCTGAAAACCGCTTGTTGCCCCCTCCCCTATCTCTGGCCAAAAATCGATAATATCAATCGATAATGGATGACAGATCGACATTGCTCAATTGTTGTTAATTCTGTCTAACGGCTATCATATTCGCATGATTTCCCTTTCAATCGCCCACAAAGATCTTATAATATTGATCGATATTGATCAGCTGGTCGATGCCGTTTTCTTTCTCTCTGAGACCGGCCATTATTCACATGATGCCCAGCTCGATTGGTTATCCATGAGCTGGACTTTTTTGTTGTTGATTCTAAGCAGGGGAGCAGACGAGCAGACGTACAGGTGGACTGGATATCCCTTTTGTATATACTGCTATATAATAAAGAACTAATCCATGTGTCTGTCCGTGTGTCCATGGCTCCTTCCGTCCATATGTCCGTCCGCACAATTTCTGCAGTTGGGGCTTCACAATGCGATCAGCATTACTGACCTCCTCTTCTCAGGGCAACCTTTCAGGCGGTGGGCCTCGTGAATACGATGGCCAACGGAAGATAAATAACGAGTAAAAAATACCGGCAGGACGGCCATTATCGATCGGTTTTATCGATTGTTTTTAATATGAAGATTGATGGGTGTCACAAAAAGTAGACAGTGTCGATGGGATCGGCTTTCTCTATTTTTGTCCAGAGTTCATCGTTTGAAGTGGCAGTGGTGTCGGGTGGGGATAACTAACTCATAACAAGTAAGCGTTATCAATCAATAAATCGAAATCGATCGATAATGTTGATTTTCTGCTATAGGTGACCGTTTGAGATAAAACCCGCCGGGATAATGACCATATCATGGCGCGTGTGGGGAATGCACGCCTGATTCCACAGTAATTGACTTGTGAATGTATAAAATCGATGTAAGCTGTCCAGTTCTCCATCTGTTTGTCCGCGCAAAATTAGTGGCAGTCTGACGTCCAATCATAGGACAAGATTAAAGCACTAATCGATTTTCCCGAGAATAACGATAGATGGGTGGAGCCCGGAGAACAGACAGTTAAATAGTGATCAATCGATTTCGATCGATACTATCGATTTTGGCGCGGAATTGATCGTTTGAGTGGGGGGCGGGGTGCGAGAAGATGATGGCCACTAAAGGGCTCACATAGCGAATAGACGAACCCCCAAACAACTGATCAATATCGATCAATTATTGCAGACACCGGGGGTATCCCCAGCCTGTAGTGAGTCTGAACCTAGGCGTAGGAGCTGCACGTAGTTCTGTCCAGTAAGTATGCTGAGACAAGGGAGTGTCAGCAGCTCACATCAAGGATTTCAAGCAGTCCTGATTGTATCCAGAAATTACTCCAAATACCGTACTTTCAGGTGGCGACCAAGTACCGTACCGCCTATCTGGCTACGGTATTCACGGACTCGTTTCTTCACACGCTCATTCAGCTGGCGTTGGTGAACGATCCACAAGTGCGACTGGGAACGCAGCAGATTTTCCACACACTGCTCGATAGGTGAGTGGGAACATATGGAGGAGTTCATGGCGGGTTAAAAGCCTGGGCGGAGCCAAGCTTGGCTAGGGGAAGACGTGAGCCAACCACAAGAGGCTCCGCCCAGTGCGAAAAACCGATGTATGGCTGAAAAGCGGGTTAGTCGACTATTCCTTTAGGCCCCGTTTATACTTCGACGCTGAGCGACGCGACGCCGCGTATTGTGGCCACATTGATCGGGCGACGCGATCGATCAATTCGGCCACAATGCGTGGAGTCGCGTCGCTGGGCGTCGGAAGTATAAACGTGGTCTTAGGGTTCAAGGATAGAAAAGAGTTCAAATAGAAGTGATGTTATTCACCTGGACTAGCCCAAAGGTTGCATAAGTAAAAAAAAAAAACGTTTTTGACTGAAGGTTCTGCCCAAGACCTATAGGTCTCGGTTTCAGACACGACAATCTGTCGCATCTGTCCCATCTGGCGTACGTTCTTGATGTGTCCGATGTGCAACTGACTGTGGAGAAGTGTTCGCGTGCGGATCAGATGTTCATGCGAAAGCACATCCACGACATGACGCACATGCTGTACAGGTTGGTCGCGTGCCCTAGGAGGAGCCTTGTCCTTTGAGGAAAAAATGAAGCTCAACGCTCTTTCTCAGAGCCGTGATTCTGGTGGTTGACGACGCGAACATGCAGCAGCATATGGACGCGATTCAGTGCACGATGAGCCTGCTGTGCATTGAAGTTGGATTCGATGAGGTACCTAACTATGCAGCACGATTTCATCGAGCTCTTGACAGCGTTTATACTACCGCCGTTATTGATTAGGCAGCGCGATGGATCGATATTGAAGGATTTCGTTTCGTCATTTCGGTTAACGAGCAAAGGGTAACCCGAAGGAACATGCTTTAAGCCCCATTTATACTTCGACGCCGAGCAGCGCGATGGCATGTTTAGTGACGAGATCGATCGATCGAATTTTGTCCTTTTGTAGATGTCTTCGCGCCGATCGGCGTCGAACTATAAACGGGTTTATAGGCGCAGCTGATATTTCAGTGCTAGGCGGCAGGGACAATAAGAAGTCGATGAGCTCGATAGGCTGCGTGATCGATCAGAATCGATTACTGTCGTGCAGCTGCCCGACCTTTACTGAACTGTGAACCCCTTCTTCAGGCATAGTTGTTTATTCAGCGGTCTTCCAGCAAAGCAGTCTTGAGAACCAACCTATCGATTACTTCGCGCAGAGGATCGATGTCGATTGTTTTCTGCTGACACGTTTGCCGCGCGCGAAACTATAGACCTTGCTTTAGACACATTCTGTAGTCCTACCTCCGCGCGACACAGCATCATTAGAACAGCGATTATCGATTAGGCCTCGTAGCGAATCAATAATAAAACATCCGTTCTGGTGCTGCCGCATCCACAGGCGGCAAAAGTATAAATCCTACTTGAATCGCAATTTAATATTTCTACTGCCTCCTCGCACCGCAGCTTATGAATGTCAGTTATTGTTTGGTCCACGCGGATAATCGAGATGTCCCAACGGAAGCTGCTCGTTATCCAGCCGCCGAAGCAAAAATTCAATAAGTTCAACTGATTGGCGCGCATAATCGATCAATCAGCGTTTGTGCTGTCCTTTAGCAGGACAGCTGGAGTATAAACCTTGGTCTAGTAGCAGTCTTCTACTACCACGTCGCACTGCAGCCGTTAGCCATTGTTATCGATTGGTTAGCGTGTACGACCAATGTAGATGACAGCGAAGCATAACCCTGTTTTAGCCCTGGTTTATAGTAAGGTCGCAGCGCGGCGCGACACCACATAGTCAGATTAGATATCGATCGGGCGAAGCGAAAAATCAATATCTATGGCGACCGCAATGCCACGAATTTCGCAAGTATAAACTAGGGCTTGGTCATAGCCTACAATCTAATCGCCATGTGGCATGACGTCATTTGTTTACATCAATAATGACTACCGTTAGCGATTAGGTCTTGCGGAGAACCAGTGTTGTCACTTCTGGTGCTGGCATTATCGACTTGGTGGAGGATCGATATTGTGGGTCCTGGTGCTGCTACATCGCCTCGCTACAGAAGTATAAACACTGCTTTAGTCACAGTCGATACTTCTACCGTAGTTCGCGCTACAATATGAGAAGCTTTGTTGCTGGTAGGTTCGTGCCGGCGGTAAATGCCATTGACTTTTTGTATTTGTCTCGCAGCTTGGCGGCTGAAGTATGAGCCTTGCTTTGATAGGCGTAGTTGATAGGTCCACGGAGGTCGCGGTTAGGTCGCACGAAGGGTTACGCGTTGCCATATCGCGATACTGGCAAAGCATAAACCTTCAATTACACGAAGTTGATAATTCTACCGTCTTATCGCGGTGCTGCGTAGGGCGATCATTATCGATTGGTCCGCGCGGATGATCGATATTGATAGATTCTTGGCGGCTTAAGTATACATCCTGCTTTAGTCCCATTTCATATCTCTGCCGAAATAGTTCAGGCGAGCCCCGTCACTAATGCCCAGTCACTTGATTCAGACGCTGATCGAGCTGTTCCGCCTGGCATTCGCCCTACAGTCATTGGCCGTCGATCCGACGATGGCATTCTCGGACGCGAAGCGAATCGTCCTTCACAATCTCGTCGCGAAGTACATGAACCTGGCGGCGCAGCTCATGGCGAATCCGTCGCTTTGCCAGCACGTACAGCAGGTGGGTCGTGGTTTAGCGAGAGCCGAAGCGCCTGTTCATAGTCCGCGACTGGTCGCTCGCGCAAAGAATACATATTGATTTTTGTTAGGCGATCAACATGCATTGATAGATTTGCATGCTTTACACGAGCGATTCGGTTCCTGTCGCTCAGGTCGCAGACTATGAACATGCCCTATGCTCTGTGCCGCATCTGAGCATTGCTCCTCTTCAGGTGGTGGCTTGTCGTGCTCGAGGACCTGCTGGCCTAAATCTGCTAGTGGATGAGGAAGACCAAGACCAAGGGAAAGCAACCGGCGGCGACACGGCGGAAGAGGTGGAGCGGTTCGAGCTGGATGAGATCGAGGAGATTGAAGGGATGCTGTTTGATCGGAACGATGTGGCCGAGTGTCTGAAGGTGATCTTCTGAAGGCATTTTTAAAAGAAATTTCTCAAAATTTTCCCGTTTAAGGCAGCGGGCAAGGATGTTAGTCGCCTATCGCTGCCGTTCACCGTCACCTCAAGTAAATCGGCCCAAGAAGGGGAGGCCGACCAGGCAGATGGACGAGCATCGCCGACGTTGCCTATGGGTTCGTTGAAGCTCTGACCCATATATGGCTCATAGTCGCCGGACCGTTTATGGAATTCCACCTGCTTCAGCCGGTATCGACGACGTGTCAGTGGATCTGTCCGTCGATTGGACACCTCCGCAGAGTGCCCGTCAGAGCCGAAGGAATACGGTGTTCTCCTTGACAGGGAGTAATCTCAGTGAGTTTTGAGTTGAAGTTTCAAAAGTCATCCCATATGTGCGGGTTAGTTGATCTGTGCGTCCGTGCGTGGTTCCATCTCGCAAAACTAATAGCTGCTGAACGACATCACAACGTCAAAGGAATGTAATCGCGATTGTCCTATATGTACGGGTTAGTTCATCCGTGCGTCCGTGTGTGGTCCCTCTCGCAAAATTAATGGCCGCTAAGCGACGTCACAACGTCAAAGGAATGTAATCGCGATTGTCCTATATGTACGGGTTAGTTCATCCGTGCGTCCGTGTGTGGTTCCTCTCGCAAAATTAATGGCCGCTGAACGACGTCACAACGTCAAAGGAATGTAATCGCGACTGGTTTCATCATTGATTGCAGTTTGGCTCAGCAGAGTCACCTTGTGCTTCCCTATCACGTGCCAGAGTAGCCCAATGGGTCCTCATCGCTACTGGAGCACCAAGGACTTCAAATCTTATACCAGGCCTTGTAGAAGAAGCCCCACCAAGACAAAGATAGACGTCGTGGTGTTCTCAAGTTCTATGAAAGCTGGTCAGACTTGGGTTGTCCTGGACAGTATGATACCAGGCATATCCGGGAAGAAAACCACCCACATGTCATTCTTGGACTAAGTATCCACTCGAAATGCTTTCACAACTTCGCTTCCTATCCAGATTATGAGACTATCCGTGCGTCTCTTCGAGCATCCACCTCGCAAAATTAGTGGCCGCTGGATAGAATCACGGCGTGGAAAGGGATCCCATCAAGAATCATGCGATCGACAGCTGCAGTATAGCCCGGAAAGGGCAGCTTGCAAAGATCCAACGAAGACAAGTGGTCCTTCAGAAATGGATTTGCTCAGGCGAGAGCCAGCAACGTCTCCATTTGTCCGTGCCGCGTGCCAGAGTGCTCCAATGGATCCTTCTCTTGCTCGAGGAACGTGAAGAACATCATATCGTTCGCTAAGTGGTTTCAAGAAGAAGCCCGAGCAGTGTATTGCTAGACGTTCTGATGTGCTTTTGACGCCCTGTGGACTCCAGACTGGCTGTTGTCGGCGTCACGGCTGTGTGTTTCAGTTAAATCGTTAAATTTCTTTAAAAAGTAGACATAGCTGCATAGTTTCGTTTCAATCGGAAAATATCAGTGGGACCGTTTTACATACCATCTTCACGACAAATGGACACCTTTAAATGACGCCTTTGAAACTTCTTGAATTTTGGCGACTTTCGAAGTCAAATTTGGACACCTTCGAAATGAAAGCGAACGCTTTCCAAGTTAAATTTTTAAATTATTAAAAATTATTTTAACAGACTTTTAGACTCCTTCTCATACTATCGTGTAATGTAATAATACTGGAAAAAATTCCAAAGAATAAGATAGACTGTTGAGAATAATTTTTAATAACTCAATAATCTAATTTGGATGGTGTTCAGCTTGACTTCGAAAGTCGTCAAAATTCAAGAAGTTTCAAAGCTTTCATTTGAAAGTGCCCATCTGTCGTGAGGAAGGTATATAAAGCGGTTTTTCGACTGAGACTAAACTACGCAGCTATCTGTACTTTTTAACGAAATTTAACGATTTAACGGAAGCGCAAATCCCTCGTCGGCGACCCAACTAATTTTCGACAGCATGGCTCTACCGACAGCGTCTCTTGTCCTCGAACGCCGACGAAGGTCGTCGAGTAAACTCCTGAAAGTCCTTCTTTTACCTGCGTAAATTCTATTGCCGTGATCGTTGCTCACGAGTCCTCGTCATATGATGCCAACTGCAGGTTCATTCTGCTTCTGAAGGCGTCAGAATGGGCATGCGATCAACGTTCTGTGACGAGGAGTTAAGCACATGATAGTCGGCGGAAGAGGATTTGCGCATGTGGGAAGGGCCTCCTCCAGAATTTAGCCGGCGACCTTCATCGTCGTTTGGGGATATAGAGACGCCGTCGCTTTGACGTGGTCGTCGAAGATTAGGTGGGCCGACCACGTAATGTATCTCACTGACACCTGCTCTGCTAGAGCCATAAAGGATTGGATTCCACTGAAGGCGAAAAGAACACCAACTCGTTGGTGGATGTCTTCGTGAAGTGTGTGAACGAAGGACTTGACGATCTTCGTGCCCTTCTAGGCAAATGAGAGACAGTTGAGCAGGTCTGGCACGCGGTGCGGTCTAATGAAAGGCTTACTCGACAATTCGATGGCGAAGGGGGGCGGGACATATGATACGGCTGCTCCTTTCATGGGACGTTTGAAATTATCAACTCGGAAGTGTGAACATTGTGAACAAGACCGGGAGTGTGCTATGGTAGCGTTGCGCTCTACCCTATCTAGTCTTTATTTAATTTTTAAGTATTTTTTTAGAAACAAATGGGACGGGTTTGCCGTTAACGGTTGCCGCCTTACGACAATACGCGAATAGTCCTCCAGATGTGGCCGAAGAGGAGCGCAAGGAGAAGGTGAGCTCGGAGTGTGATCTAGGGGCGCTCCTTCCTACAGCACCATTTCATGCCCCGCCCCTCTTCAGGAGCACACCGAGCAGGTGCTGTCCGCACTGCGCAACCGAGCCTTCGAAGACCAGGCGGACGAGTCGTGCGCCAGACACGAGGCCGGCGATCTGTCGCGCACGGTGTCGCGACTGTTGGCGAGAAACGCGGAGTCTGTTCGCATGGCGGACATCGGTCGACCGGCCAAGCCGAAGAATATCTTCGAGATAAACCTGCCATCGGCGTTCGCCTTCTAGTGACGACATGGTTCCTCTTTACTGATGCGAAAAGGGAAGTAATCTCGGTAAGTTGCAGCCGCTACAGATATGTGAAGAGATTGCTATCGCTGACTTCGTTCTCTATTCAGACTTCTATGAGGTGCTTATACGTTTGTCGACGACGGCGCGGCGTTAGCTCTAGTTTATACTTGCGGTCCTGCGCGGAGCCATTGTCGGAATAGATATCGACCGGGCTGCGCGAAAAATCGATGCCTTTAGGCCGGTGCACACTTTTGCGACAACGCGGCGCGGCAAGAGGAGCGACGGCCACCTCCGGGAAATCCGGCGGTCGCGGCGCGGTCGCGTTAGAGCATCGTTATATGCAACGGGACCGACGTCCCAGTGCATGTCGCGCCGCTAGGAATGGTTTGAACCTTTCCAGCCTGCGGCAGTCAGCGCGGCATCGCCCGCGATAGCCGCAAGAGTGTGCATGCCCCCTCCTTGCGGCACGTGTCGCAGTGTCGCGCCGCGTCCGTCGCGGCCTTATCCTTCATCATGACCGTGCCGCGCTGTCGCAGAAGTGTGCATGGGCCTTATGGCGATCGTCGTGTCGCGCCGCGTGGCGGCGCAAGTCTAAACTAGGGCTTATGAAGGCTGTCCGTCAGCATCGATTAGGCACCGCAGACGATCGATATCGGTAGCTTTCACAAGGCCGCTTCGTTCGGGTACTGAAGTAGAAATGCCGTTTTAAACAATGTTTACTGTTTACTCCCGAACCAATAGTATGGATCCTACGCGCTAGTTGATCATGAATTTTTCTGTTTTCTTGGCCTGCCAGGTTTGGTATCAAATTTTTTATTATGATTGACGTTTCGACGTAAAGCGGCCTCGAAGGCGCCAGAGGCAGCACTGGTCCGGTCCATTGCGTATGGACTTGAAGATTGCAGGTATCCACTCTAATCTAGCGCTGGATCGGGAAAGGTGGCGTCATAACACCAGAATTGCGGATTGCGCCACGAAACCGAACAAACGCTGAAGAAGTAGAAGAAGAAGAAGATTGGCGTTTCGTCGTGCTCGTCTTTCTCAAGGCCGGAAAGAAGCTCGAAATATTTGGTTCTGCAAAATTCATTGGGTCAGTGACATCGCGTCCAGCCTTACAAGAACATCATGCTCCTAGGGGTGCTAAGAGGAGTTACCGTATTTGTACAAACTAACTCACTGATATCCCAGCAGCGCTAAGAAGCCGATTCAACTGGTCAGCGTGGAGTGAAAGTGATATGCTGGTATGGTCAAATATACTGTTCCGCGTGCCGGAGAGTTGAGAATATGCACAAAGCACTATGCGGTATCTCGCAGCTCGCTCAAAGGATAAAAGGCAGGAGAAAGGGCTGCTATTAGCAATATATTCTTGACTTTATCCTTTGTGCGAGTTGCGAGATCCCACATAGTGCTTTGTGCACATTCTCAACTCTCCAGCACTCGAATCAATATATTTGACTATACCAGTATATCACTTTCGCTCCACGGTGGCCAGTTGAACCGGTTTCTTAGCGCTGGTGGTATATCAGTGAGATAGTTTGTACAAGTACGGTAACCCTTTTTAGCACCCTTAGGAGCATGCTGTTCTTGTAAGGCTGAACGTGATGTCACTGACCCAATGAACTTTGCACAGCCAAACATTTGGAGCTTCTTTCGGGGCTTCTTTTGAGAAAGACGAATACATCGAGACGACGATCTTCTTCTTCTCATTCTTCTGCAGCGTTTGTCCGGCTTCGTGGCGTGGTCCGCTATTCTGGTGTCATGACACCACCTTTCCCGATCCATGACTATCAGGGGGGCACCAGCAATCTTCAAGTCCATACGCAACGGATCGGGCCAGTGCTGCTTCTGGCGCCTTCTAGGCCGCTTTACGTCGAAACGTCGATCGCAGTAAAAATCTTGATACCATACCTGGCAGGCGAAAAATTGAAGAAAAATCTCAATCTGATATTACGCTAATATGTTAACCTGTGAGGAAGGTTTACCAAGAGTAAATTTTCGGTCGAACTGCTAGCCAGTGTCATACAGCTAGCTGTCTAAAGAAGGAATCTCACGAATATTTGGGTCGGCAGACAGATTTTGCAACATTAAGCATAATCGATTTTACCGTCAGCACCAATCGATATGATTGGTTTCTGTCGTGAGTTACCTGGTTGAAGAATACGTCACACGGACATATAGATTGATGAAGATGCCTGACAACAAATAAACGGCGTCGAGTTGATAATCAGTATCGATTGATATTATCAAGTCATTGGTCGACAATATCGATTTTTCGATATCGATATCGATGTATTTCATTTCCTGGAACCTGCCAACCGATAGAATATTACGATATCCTTCTTGGGCTGATCTTGTATCCGCTTTCTGGCTTCGAGGAAATGCATTTGTCGGTTAGGCTGGTTGCGGAGTTGAACCTGAGTTATTCCGGTGCTTCAAAGACAAAGAACACCTGGTGTTTGGTGTCATCCTTGTGTAGGAAAGAGGGCGAGATTAAGGGCACGTTTCTACTTCGACGCGGAGCGACGCGACGCCACGTATTGTGGCCACATTGATCGCGCGACGCGATCGATCAATTCGGCTACTTTACATGCCGTCGCGTCGCTCGGCGTCGGAGGTATAAACGGGGCCTAACGGCAACTCCGTTTGATATGGCTCCTTATATACTGTGACTAACAGTCCTTTTTCAGGCTTTCCGCAATGCCATTTCCCACTGTCCATCCTTGTTTTGACGTTTTTCATGGAAATCTGTAAGCGTTTACGTTGTCTGAATGTTGACCTACGTTTGTACATATCACCAAATCCGTTGAAGGCTGTGCTCTTTCATTCCGCCCCAGATTTTCCTCTTTTCTGGCATGATCATTCCTCATAAAGGCCAGTAGTTAGGCTCTTTCCTCGCTTAATACTGAGCTATCTCGCTCTATAAGTCCCGGACACGGTCCTGAATGGAACCCGTCCGTGTTCGTACAGTAGGCCTCTCCCTCTATTTGTTGTTTCTCCCTTTTGTTCGATGCTCACACGTTGCTATTATGTATATGAGACAATGGGTTGTTCTCTTAGGTCTTCTGTCACGACCCAACATTACTTTATTGTTCGACTACGACGGGCTTCGTACCTAAAGAGCATATTGAGAGTGTGCTGGTTCAGGCGGTGGCGGCTACCTAGGCCTCCAAACTGAACGTAGTAGGAGTGGCTTGTTAGTGATGCGTTTGTTGTGGTGGAGGAGATTGGGTTCTCAAGCAGTATTACGCTTTACGTTGTTATAGTATTTAATAAAGCAACCGATACCTCGTATTCCTGTGTGTGAAACGCTTCTCCACCATCGATGGCTGGGATAGCTAGATCGTGGGACTGCAAACGCGACATATGATCCGACCGGAAGTGCCGATATTTTGATGTTTAGTGATCTCGCATTTTATTTAGCACTTCTGATATTCCATGCGGCGCCTTTGGGAATGTGTCTTTCTTCCTGAGAAGGAATTATCGTCAACGATACGAAATGATCTCGGAATGTACCTATCATAAATTAGTTCCCTAACTTATGTGAAGTGCTATGGTATTGCAATTATCGGACGTTTGGCAAAACCACAAGTAGGAAGAGCTACGAGCGGTCTCAATTTTGAAGTGATTTTGTTGCGTTATGTATTCTTCATTTATACTAGCATTGTTCTGGTCTTCTATGCACTGTTTCATGTACTTACCTCTACTCTCGAGGCTCGTGCAAATACTGACAGCTTGCAGAACAGCTTTCACCGAATGACTTCTGCCACGGAGTGGATGGCTTCAGCGCGTTTGGCATGTACAATGTGGAAACTAACGGTAAGTTCCTGCCGCAGCGTCTGAGCAGTGCAAATCAATACTTGGTCCACCTATAGCGTCTACTGAAGTTGTTTGATCGGTCTCTATTTGCACAGCAATGGATTGCTGCTTTCAAAGTTATGCTGGACAGTAGCAAGAGGATCGATGTCGTCGAGTTACACAAGAGCTGTGCACCAAACGATACGAGCAGTTTCATACGTCTCGTACAACTGCTCAAGCAATCGTTCGGAGGTTAGAGGAACTTGGACAGATGAAGGTCGTCCAAGAAATGGAAGGCCGGCTTCCCTCGTAATCGTGACGGTTTACGAAGTTAAAAGAAGCAGAATCCGTTGCAATCCTCAGGAAATCATGAGAGAAATAGGGAAAGGTCCATGAATCTCTCTTACTGCTGTTAGAAAAATCGTCAAGAATCTGCTACTGCTTCATTCTTATCGGATACGCAAAGGTCTCTTGTTGTCGGATGCTACGAAACCAACTAGGATGAAAAAGGCGCGGACGATGCTTGTCTTGGTCGCCAATGGTCGTCATTTGGAAGTACTCTTCATGGGTGAGATGTTTCTCGCGGTTGAAGATCTCGCAACCGGCAAGGAAGAAAGCGTTTGCTCGGACCTGACTCAGCGGTAGTAATTGAAGTTATTAGTCAGAACCGTCGTGGTTTGGGCAGAGATTTGAGTCACTGAAAAACTCGTTTTTGTGGAGATAGGAACGAAAATCGACTGGGAGTACTACCAAGAACACCTGTCACGAGTTTCGGAGATGACGAGTGGCACCTGCTCATGCAGAGAATCTACCGTGGAACTAGCCGATGTGGAGCAGTTTCCGGGACATTGGACCAAGGACGTTTGGCCCTCAGATTCGCCAGATCTCAATCCCATGGATTTTGCTATACTGTCGATGTCGGAGAGCAAAGCTTGCCGATCCCAGCTGTTGTCACAGTGGCGACGATCATTCCATACGTTCGATCGGCTTCCATAACTAGTGAGCGAAGTCCACGGACGGTTTACCGATTTGAAGATGTTTAAAAATCTCACGACTGGATTCAGTTTTAACACACCATTCTTATCTTGTAGATGATGACCTGTTCGGCTCAGGGTAAGACTGACGCAATTGCTGGAAAATTGAGAGGCAGGGAGCGTACATCTTTAGTGGTTTATTTTCTGGAAAAGACCTGGCGTACGTACGGTAAACTTACCCAGTTTTTAATAAAGGAGCGTCGATGCAGGTGGAGGGAAACGACATGAAACTGAAGCATTTTAGTCAAGTGCTATATAGTCATTTTTCGTTTTTTTATCTTCAGTGTTAGATGTTCCCGTTTTTACCGAACTGTGACTTCTTTGCTACTGCAGACATGAGGCCAGCTTGCTTTCTTATGAACAGTCGACCTCACTAGCCTTGGGAGAGTGAGCGTCTGTGAATAATGCCCCGCAGTGTTGCCCAATCGTTCTTCAGGTCACGCTGCGTGCACGTGCACTATTCGCGGGGATTCACGCCAGCGGTATAATGAGACTTTCCAGTACCTGCGGATGGTCGTGCGACACAAGTAGGATATTTGAGCTAGGATTGAGCCTAGCGTGTCGAACGACATGGACAGGGCCGGATGGACTGATCGCAAAGGAGCACCGCAGGATTCTACTCGTGTTTCCGGAAAATCAGCACCGATTGAAGTTTGCGGCCGGTGGTGCTAAAGATCTGCAACCGTTCTTCTATCGGGAATTCAAAGGAATTCACCTGAAGAAGACAAATCTCTTTGACAACAACATCGGCGACGTCATCTTCGTTTTTCCGTCGATGGAGGGCAAGCCTGGAACGGGGTTGCCGGTGGTTCGAGCGGTCAACATGTGGCTACAATGTGGTGTTCGCTTATACTTATACTTCGCCGGACCATGTCGCGTCGACGAAAGCTCCTGGTACCGTGTTGCATTCAGCGCACGAGACCATATTAACAGTCTAATCAACAGCAATAGGGAGCTAGCGCCGCGGCCAGTCGACAAACTCCGGTGGAACAGGGGGTGGTGGACCCTAGCTCCCATGCTTTGCAGTTTCAGTCGTCGAGGACGCCAACACATGGATTCCGGAGAGAAATGGCCGTCTTTTCTACGAATTTCTGTCTCGCCAGCACGTCACGATGGAAAAACTCACTTCAGAAACTCCGCGTCAAGCGAAGGCTCGAATAGCAGGCCGAAATGTCGTACATTCACTGAGATGCGACGGACCGAAGGAAGGTGGCGCCACAAAGCAGTGCTTGCGTAAGCGTAGACAGCGGGCGCGACTGTAGACTGTAGCGGGCGGACGTAGTGAGGCGCGCTGCTGCGCAGGTTTTAACCCAGCAGAAAAGTAACAGCTAACAGCCGTCCAAGTCGAAACGGTCCTAAAGACGGGAGTGGCGTGTTAGGCGACGGTCTCGGGTCAAAAATGATAGAGCAACAGTTGCACCGATACTGAGCGCGCGCGAAACGGGGCGTTGGGCAGCAGGCGTTAGTCCGCGAGAGGCAGTCGACGATCAGCACGAGCAGGCAGGAGGGCTGCGTTATTCTGCTTCTTCCAGGTCTAGGCTGCCTGGCTAAGACCCAAGGGTGTAGGTTAGGACGACGATCAGGGGCCGGATTCATCAAGGTTACTGCAGTAACTTTAACGGAGATTTGTAAGCGAAAGCTCAGATAACGCGGCTTATTGTTCACAATATCGCTTGATAGGCCGCGTTATCTGAGCTTTCGCTTACAATTCCCGTTAAAGTTATTGCAGTAACTTTGATGAATCCGGCCCCAGGACCGCCGAGGAACTCTAATCTTACCGAAGTTTCGCTTGAGAGAGCCGTCGCCAACCGTCCCACCCGTATTCCTGTTTCCCCTCCTTTCTTAATCGCCATTTCCGTTGTGTACTCATCGTAGTTGATTGTCGTCTACTTTTCTTTGTCGATAAACCTTTGTTTTCTTTTCTATGCGTTGCTAGCACCACGGGCCAAAGTCCTCCTTCCGTCATCGAGGCGAGAAACCGTACTAAATTTACTAGAGAGAAAAAAGGAGCACAGTGTGATTTCTTTTTTCATAGTCTCAAAAATTGCTGCTCAATCTTAATAGAGAGAACCGAAATAATATTTGATTCAATATTTTAAATGCAAAAAACTCATAATATTTCAAGCACTGCACTGAATTTATTGGGTAAAATGAATTATAAGTTTGCAACAAAAAGGAGAGGATCTGCTTTAGTCATACGCCCCTTCGCTTTTATTTGGGAGGTGTTCAGTTTGACCAGCTTACGTCGTCAGGTGTCCAGTTTGATGTGAAGTTTATTTATTCATTTATTACGTCCCGAAGGCGTGCACGGAAAAGCAATTAAGTAGAAGAGAAAATCACATGAATGAAAGAAAAACAAAAAGAAAAAAGCACTGGAACTGGACAAGATGCAAGGCTACTATAAGCAACTATACATAAAACAGAATCCAATCAAACCAAACCAAATGAAACACAAACAGTACACTACGACAAAGTAGCAGATTAAAAAGAGGTTTTGAAACGACACCTCACTTTATAACAGCCCTGTCAATCTAACCGAATTGTTAGAAGTAATGGTAAAATGCATCTTTAGATACTACATACAGATCGCTACAGCTTTAATTTTGATCTGCCTTCTGATTTCTGGCAAACTCGGGTGCGGCCTTGTGAAGATGAACTTTTCTTGGTTTTTGCAGGCTACAGGGTGCGTAAAAAGTATTGACGCACCTAGTTTTTGTTTCAGCTCCAACTTTCTCTTTCTACTTTTCAAAGTTTTTGTGTGTTATTTTTGTTGTCTATATCGTGTTCAAAAAATATTCTTGTAAAAACTGAAGAAACATGATACCGTCGTGGTTACGGTGAGCCTTTCCTGGCTGTTACCAAAGGAAATGAATACTTCATTAACAAAAGAATTAAGTTGAGTTTGAAATGGTGGATGAGAAAAGAGGTCAACAACCCAAACGTCAGCCGCGGCTCTGTCATAGCAGATGATGATTACAAGATGTTCAAGCACGATAACGTTCAAATAAAAATTGTCAACCTCTGTCCCATAACGGCAAACAGATAACGCGCGCAGGTGTGAACAGCTTCTCAGACGAGCACAGCTTAAACGTGAATCCGCTGGAATACTCTTTTTAGGCGATTTTGGAGAATGAGGTCTGGGTTACTTTCAACAGAAGTGACCAGTCGCAGAAGGCTACCCTGTTCGAAGCACGGAACAAAATGCAAGCGAATACTTGCGGCGCGTGCTCATGATTTTTTCCGCCGTTTTCGCTCCTATATTCTCAGTAAAGGAGCCAATGTCGATTACGAGTTATTCTGTCGTATTTGTAAGATCATTTTCCATATTTCTCAAGTGAATATTTTGAAATTTGCTGCGCATTACTATTTCCACAACCGTCATTTACTGCGTCAATACTTTTTACGCACCCTGTAGACCTCGCTATTTTATTAGGTTGGTGCATAAGTTCTCGGACATTTGGGGCATGAAATATTTATTATCACAACATACGAACAACAATATCAAATCATTTGAAGTAACCACCCTTTACATCAATTGTCTTTCGCCAACGTGCTGGTAAGTCATGGATGCCTTTTCTCCAAAACGTGGCCGGTTGTGATTCGAAAAATGTGAGCAGTGCCTCCTTGACATCGTCTCGGTTCCTAAATTGCTGGCCGTCCAAATAGCGTTGAAGGCTTGAAAACAAATGATAATCAGAAGGAGCGAGATCTGGTGAGTAAGATGGATGTGGAAGAACGGTCCATCCGTAGTCCGCCAACTCAGCCGCCGTCGCTCTAGCATTATGCGGTCTAGCGTTGTCGTGTTGGAAATACACCTTCACTTGCTCTCCTCGTGTGGTTTGAAGGTGGGCCCTCAACTTCCTCAGTTGGTTGACGTGAGCCTCTGCCGTCACTGTTATCCCTTCGTCCAGCAGCTCCCAGTATTCTACGCCAAGAACGCTCCACCAAATGCATAGCATCACCTTCTTCACGTGAAGGTCGGGTTTCGGAACGTCCTCTGCCTCTCCAGTTGCGTCAGTCCACTGTGCACGCCGGTGATAATTAGAGTAGAGTATCCACTTCTCATCCCCGGTGACAAGGTTGTCCAGCCATCCGTGGGTACGTCTGAGGGTAAGGAGAGACAGAGCGACATCGGCTCTACGATCCATGTGACGTTGTGTCAAGTCGGGAGGTACCCAGCGACCCAATTTTTGCACCTTGCCAACCGACTTCAATCCTCGAACGACTGTTGAGTGACTAACACCAAGAGTGCCTCATAGTTCGCTAGTAGTTTGGTATGGGTCCGCTTCCACTCTACTTCGGAGGCCATCCAAATCCAGTGTCATCGGGCGCCCTTCTTGTTCATTATCTTCAGCGGAGAATTCACCAACTGCAAACTTCGAGAACCACTGGTACATAGTACTTCGAGCAGGAGCACTCTCGCTGTAAACATCCTTCAGGCGACGATACGATTCGTTGGCATTGAGGCCAGACTGATGCAGGAATAACATGACGTGCCGAATATGCGTCTCAGTTGGGATGAACTGCTTATCCATAACAGCTGACGTTAACAACGCAGAAGTAAATGTCAGGAACAGTTTTGTAGCCTTTAATCCCGTATCACGGGTGGGTGCTGACAGACCTGGAGGATATCGCGGATGTTACGTGCGGTCAAACAGCGCCGGTGGTGTAAGGCGAACATCGCTGCCCGGAAAGCAGAAGATGCGGGTTCGAGTCCCGCCTGGCGCAAGAGTTTTGATCGCAACAAAACATCCTGTAACAACATGTAGTTTTGTAGCCCTTTCCTTTCTCTATCGATCGATCATTTAAGCGTTGATACATGTGAGAAATTTGGCGGGAAAATGCGCTTTAAATTCAGTAGGGATCAAATGTCCGAGAACTTATGCACCAACCTAATAGCACAGTTCTTGTGTGAGGAGGGCTCCGATAAGAAAACGAAGTACTCTATCCTACCGCAGCTGAATCTCGAAAGTTTCGAAGCCTGCAGGGTACTGACCCCCCCCCCCCCGTTTCCATGCCCGTACGATTTCCTCTTTTCTGTTTTCCGGGTCCCTGGTCCCGACCGTCGTCCTTCACCAAGTCCAGCTGTTCGTGAAACTGACCAGGAATAAAGTAGGTGAGAATAGGGTTCGTCCGATCCCTATCCGGATCGATGTCGTCCGAACCGCCATTGATCTCTTGATCTGACCTGGCCTGCTCTGCCTTCAGCGTTCGCCATCGATCCTTCTCATTTCGTGGCCAGTGCGGCGCCATTTCTGAAAGCTCTCGCCTCTGAAGTGTTTGTTTGTCGAAGGCTTATGATGTATTCTCCATGTAGTCCCCTCCTTTCACGCCATCTTACTGGTAGACTTCGGTTCCCTTCATTTAAAGCCGTTCTTAGTTGGCTCTGCACACAATCTTTCCATTCCTACCAATCTCTTGTTTGATTTCAACTTGCTGTATTCGATGCTGGTTTGATCTATTTATAGCTTATATGCTCTGAGCTTTGCGACTCGAAAAAGCGATCTTCATAGGGCGAAGCATGCGGGAGCGGGCCGGGCCGAGCGGGACGCTGGCGCGGCGCGGTATAAACGCATGCCTCGCATCGCTCGGAATGACGTTGGGCGAAAGTCGCGTCGGCCGCGAGAACTGAAGGAGTACGAGTACAACATTAAGGCCTTAGGCTACGGTTTGTAACACCAAATAAGGGTGCAACTCCCTTCCCGCGCCTAGCAGCCGATGCGACTCCAAAGTCATTCTCGGCGGCAGGGCGTTCGTTTATACTAGGGGACGGTCACCCGCCTCGTTCTGGGGCGTGCGATCTTCCTCTCATCCTCCTTGCTCACCCACCCCCAACCCCCTAGGCTTCAGCGAGAGTCTAATGGCTGCCTTACGAAACCTTTGACACGCGAAACATAAGTTTCCGGTCCGCAGAACAGGCTGTACCTCTTGACGTCACGCCCCCCAGCCAGGAGCGGGTGTACCTCCTGTCGCGCTGCCGTTTATACCACGCCCTCGCCATCGTCTCAACCGCGCCTTGCCCCGCCTCGAATACTTCCTTCACTCATTAACTCTGTGACCTTGAGTTGTCGCACGTTTCAGAAGGAGCTATAATCAGTAATTAAGCTGCAAAGGGAAAAAACTCCAGAGCATGACATGTTCAGTTGCTTCTAGGGTCCCGCACATGCTCCAGATACTGCTTTATGTACTAACTGAACAGCGGACCATCCTATTTTGCCTTAAGCTGCTTCTTCTATTTCACTAAGCTCGTCTACTGCAGCTTGTAGGAGACATCGTTATCTTCACCTTGTTAATTCTAGCTTTTTACTCCATTAGCTCAGACCGAAAGTCTTCGCCGTTCGCGACTTCCAATTTCCAATTTCAAAATAGTCGTCATTCTTCCATCAGATCGTGGTCGTTAGAAGTATTGTATTGTGATTACTACGACGTGTAAGGCGAACGAGGAGCAGTAGCAGAAACTAATTAGTTGTATCTAAAAGTACATATTTATTAGGTTGTAACGAAATAAATGGCAGTGAACCACTGTAAATTTAAACAGTTAATATCTCGGCTTGTAGGCAAGCTTATTAATCGAAATAAAAACCATCTGATTCTACACATCTTTGCCAACGTGAAACATGCTTTTTTATCCCAGTAGCATAAAAATCAGAAGTTCTGGAATTGACGAAATCTTCGAAGGCACTTTCGGCATCCTGTTGGTATCTGAATATTTTCCCTGCCAAGAAGTCGTCAAGATGCTTGAAGAAGTGGTAGTCTGTTGGGGAGAGGACGGGAGAAAACGGAGGATGTGGTAGAGTTTCAGTGCTCAGCTCATTCAATTTCTGCAACGTCATTCGTGCTACAGGGGGGCGAGCATTGTCGTGCAGAAGGAGAACTCGCCTTCGGTTTACCAAGGCCGGCCGGATATCCTTCAACTTTTTCATCATTTCTTCAATTTCAATGCAGTACTTCTCTGCCGTGATGGATTCACCGGGAGGGAGGAGGCTGTGGTGAATAATTCCCAGCGAACACCATCATACTGTCACCATTACTTGCTTTTGGTGCAATTCCGGCTTCGCAAAAACCTTGGGGCTCTCAACGCTGTCCACCCACTGTGCCGATCGTCGCCTGTTGTCGTACATTATCCATTTCTCGTCACAGGTTACGACGCGATCAAGGAATGGGTCCGTTTCGTTCCGTAGAAGCAGTGCGGACGAGATCTCATATCGTCGGTTTCTTTGCTCCTCAGACAGCTCGTGAGGCACCCATCTTTCCAGCTTTTTGGTCTTTCCAATTTCCTTCAGATGCCGGGCAGCTGTGTTGTGGCTGACGCCAAGAACCTTCGTTATCTCCCTGGTACCTTTGTGTGGATCCTCCTCTACCACATCTCTCAGCTTGTCCTCATCAACATCACTATGCCTCCCACGACCTTCATGTTCTTCCAAGCTCTCATCTCCATTCCGGAACTTCTGATGCCAACGATACGCCGTCCGAATTGTGGAACATCCTTGACCGAATGCGGCGTTGATTTTCTCGTCCGCCTCCTTAGCTGTAGTGCCCAGCTTGAATTCATACAAGTAAATGCCTCGGATTACCCTTTTGTCCATCTGCAAAAAAGTCAATAAAACTCTAAAGTTTTCCCACTTTTACATAGAAAATTTGGCACTCACCGGTAGAGCAAAGTTTGCGCTTCCAAATGATATGCCACATGTTACGGTTTGTTCTTGATCAAACGCGTAAAGACGCGCCAAAAAATGGCGCGAGCCAGTGCCATTTCATTTGTTACAACCTAATAGAATAAGGGACGAAGCTAATCGAATCTTTTGTGGGATGCGCCACGCATTCTATTCCTACGGGATATCGTGGAAAATGTTGAATTCGCATTTGGCCGGTGGCCACCCGATGGAGAGGTCACTGTTTTATCCTTTTCAGACAAGTTTGACACCAATTAGCCAACCATTGAGGACTTGAAGGCTTGAATTTCTTAGGGAGACCCCATTTAAGGACAACTGTGAACCCCAGTCGTACGCGCAAGCCGGCCCTCCTCCGTCTGCGTCTCCACACGTCCCTAAAAGCAGTTAGGAGAGACATAAGGAGGTCTGTGGACTGAGCTGTGAAAAGAATAGGCATCACTCTGGTGTTTTCTCTGGGCGAATCCAAGGCGCCAGGTGAGGGGAAGGTCAGATAACTAGACCCGATATGATGCCGTTGGTTAAGTGTACGGTCATCGAGCGGCTTCGATTGACTGATGCTTGCGTCCTTTGCACCTCCAGGGAAAACTCCCGCTCAGTACTGACGGCTATGTGGAGCAAGTTGCTTCTGGACTTTCAAGTGGAGTGAGTGGCTGTGGTCCGAAAGGTGAATGCGCATTGTTACTGACACTAGTGGCGCCTGGAAGAGGGGTTTTAGCGTGGTATTTTGCATCAGAAATGAAAGAAGTCCTACTGCTTGCAAACCCGCTCCTCAATTTTCTCGAAAATGGCAGATGAGTGAAGCCATCCACACTTGTCTGAAGTAACGTGACTTTGTTGATAGTCGGCAATCACCTGTAGGTTTTCCGATTTCTTCTTACGGAAGCCATGCCGTCTCGTCCGCTTTCCATGCATATTTCTTTGGCAATATGGTCGTGCGATCTCTGCTAACATTGCTCTACTCCCTGCTGCCCGTGGTTCTGTTAAACGTTGATGCCCAGCAGATGCCTTGGCCAAGTTCCCCTAGAACCTCTCTGAGAAGACAAGTACGTTTCTGTGGTTTTTCTTGCGTTCTTGGACTTTTTCGCCTTCCTTTTTCCCATTAAGAATGAGCTCTTTGACTTAAGCAGTCACAAATTTCTGAAGAGAAGGGAGAAGGCTAGTAATCTATCCAAAACTCCAGAATAGCCGAGACCAGAGGCGCTGTCGCGTGGGTCAAGTTGTCGAAAATTAGGTGTGCCAGTGAGGTAATGCGCTTCGCAGACACCCACTGGACAAAGAGCCGTCACCAACTGGATTGCACGGGGTGTGAGGAGAACACCACGACAGTCACCAGCGCATTGGTCGGATTTCTTCGTGAAAGCCCTGAACGACCGACATGACGCTCTTCGTGTCTCTCGAGCGAGGAGGATCCATTGGACCACGCTGGCACACGACAGGGGCGAATGGAGACGCCGCTAACCGCTAACACTCGATTGGGACAGTTGATCTATCATCGATCGTTTCTTCAACCCCTTTCAGCGTGTCTTTGGCACCGTGATGATGACTGAACGAGAATATGTGGATGATTGTCCCACCTAGGTGCAAACTATCATTCCGCGCTGTAATTGATTTTTAACACTGGCCAAGAGACATCGCTCTTGATTGAAAAGGTTTTAAAAAAGCGTTCGGTAGAAACCTCAGTTCTTAGCTCTCTAAACGCTGTCAATAACTATGGATAAGAGAAAGCGGACGGATGTAATCTTTTTGACTTTTCCAAAGTGTTCGACAAAGTTCCGATTAATAAGTTGCTATACAAGACGGAAAGAATTGGTATCTATCCAATGATAGTGTCCTGGACTAAATGTTTTCTTTCCGGAAGAACATACCAAGTTAGGTTAGAGACAGTGTTCTCCGCGGGTTTTTTCTTCTTCCAGTGATGTTCCATAGGGGAGTGTCTTGTCACCTTTACTATTTCTCCTGTATACCTACGAACTTCCTGAAGCTATCACCAACCTAGGGGTCAGCTGCAAAATGTATGCTGACGATGTGAAAGTTTATACTGAAGTGGACGAAGAAGAGCCTTCTCATGAAATCCTAGCCGCAATTAATTTTATTGAGAAATGGGCTACAACTTGGGAACTCTCTTTGGCCGCAGAAAAATCGCATTGTCTTGTTATTCAGTCAAAGCATCAGCACAATTCACCAACTTATAAGCTCAAGGACACAGATTTAAGGCACGTAGAAAACACCCGCGATTTGGGTTTCCATATATCTAGTGATCTAAGCTTCGATTCCCATTATAAGGCATTTGTTAAAAAAGGCGAATTATCGTATTTACAACTTGTTCAAACAGCTCAAAACCAATGATTCTCTTGCACTTCTTCGTGCATATAAGACGTATATTAGGCCTGTTTTAGAGAGCGATACTTCAGTGTTCAATTCATTCAAAAAGAAAGACATTGCTCTTCTGGAAAGCGTCCAGAACAACTTCACCCGAAAATTATTTTTAAGATGTTTTGGAACTAACTATGACAACATACCTAGAGGTCCAGACAGGGCCAAACAGCTCAGGTTACCTTGCCTCCGCCGTCGAAGGAAGATGATTGACATGACCATGATGTTTAAGATTCTTACAAATAAAATTTCAATAGATCCCACGATGTTTTTTGGTGCACCTCTGACTACGAATAGGAGAGGGAACCTAAGGCTTTACCTTCCTGTTCCAAAATCGCAGGCGAGATCAAACTTCCTCACTTACAGAAATCTTAAGGACTTGAACTTATTATTAGGTGAGGATGAGAATATCATAAACATGTCTGTGAGTTCGTTCAAGTCCTTAATGGTACGTAAAAAGTTATGTTAAACGTGCTGTGTTTAATTTTATGTTTGTTGGTTTGTATGACCTAGTATTTTGTTTTTCTGACATTACTTATGTAATGCATGACTATGTTCATGTCTGATAAATAAATAAATAAATAAATAAAAAATAATGTGGTAGCCATTTATATACTTGTGTGTCATTCAAGGCTTCTATGGTGGGTCTTTTATTTCCAGATGACCTTAGGCCTTGATCCGCTCCTCTTCTTCAGACGGCTGAAGCAGGGATGGGCGGATTTCTGTTTTCTGTTTTCTGATTTTCTGGCAATTTTTGGCAAATTTTTTCTGTTTTCTGTTTTCTGGGAAAATGGCCAAAAATTGGCTAGAAAACAGAAAATAGAGTTACGAACAAAATTTTATACCAGAAATCTAATGAAAGGAATCCAAAAAGTATTATAGAATAGTGAGCTTCATTCCACAATAGTATTTCTAGAGCATCTTAAATGGAAAGCATGTGGCGTTTTTGGATGTGCTCGTGTAGTAATTGCGCCGCATACTCATGAACTATCACTAAAATTTTATATTAAAACTTTAAAACTAGTATTCTGAGGGCATTAAATTATGTACTAACTAACCACTTGTCCTAGAGTTACTGTGGGTAGGGTTATTCTCCACCTCCGGTTTAAAAATTGATCACTGTTAGTCGGTCATCCCCAGTATCGCTTTTTGCGGAGCCTTCGTCGAAGCTGCTTTTCTAACTATGAAGATTCCTCCTTGGTGTCACAAATTAGTAAGAGACAGAAAGTTTTAGTTACCTTCGATTTCGCTGCTGTAATGATACAGTACTGATACACGAAATTTCTCATTTATCACTTATATCATCTGTCGTCCCATTGATCATCGAGTTGTTCAAGCGGGCACCAGCAGCGTCTCAACACGTCCATGCCACGTGCCAGGGTATCTAAAGAATCCTTTTCGCACGAGGGACACGTAGAGCTCACATTGTTTATTCAGGGCTTTGACGAAGTCCGACCAACGCGTAGGTGGGCATCCTGGTGTTCTCTTGACATCCCGTGGAGTCTAGTCGGTGATGGCTCTCGTCCACTCGGTGTCTGCGAAGCGCATTACGTGGCCCGCCTAATTTTCGGGGGATGTCAAGATTTTTTTGGCCTATGCGACAGCGTCCCTGGTCTTCGAACGTCGGCGAAGCTCGGAAGTCTCGAGGCCTTCTCTCACTTGCGTTAGTCATATCACTCCGAGCATTGTCCTCTCGATTTCCCGCTACGCGACACTGATCGCTTGTTCATCCTGCTTTCGTAGAGCCCAGGTCTCTGATGCGTCTTTTAGAGCAGGAAGAACAGTGAAGTCGAAAAGGTGGGTACGGAACCCGACGTTCTGCGTCTTCTCCACGACTCTCTTGACAGCTCCTCAAGCCGCTCGCATCCTCCTTCCCAGCTCCGGCGCTAGTTAGTTGGTCACGTTGACTTCACGACCCAGATACACGTATCTGGAGCATTCGAAGACGTTCGTTCCATTGAGTGAGAGTGGGGCGTCAGAAACTTGTCCGTTCCTCATGATCATCGTCTTCGTAAGATGCAGCTGCAGTCCAATGTTCCACATACGCGATCGAAGCCAGCAAGCATTTGCTCTGCCTGGCTAGCGCTCGGTGTTAGATGGTGTAGGTGCCGTCTGTCGTCTTTCACTCTCATGTCTTCCCATTCTAGTTGTCGAATGACGTTTTGAAGGGTGGCGCAGAAGAGAACCGGTGATATAGTACCCTCTCATCAAACCTCTCTGTTCACTTTGGCAACGACGTTGTTGTAGAATGGCGAGATCTTTGTCGTGAATCCACTCTGCAGCTCTCGAAGGACTCTGATGTACACAGTAGGAACGCCCTGAACGAGCAGGACTTCGACGACCGCTTCAGTTTCGACAGAGTCGAATGCCTTCTTCAGGTGAACGTGCAGCGGCAGCTTGTACTCTCGCGACACTTCGATAAGCTTCGTAATGATGTGTATGTGGTCGATCGTACTGAATCCTCTCTGAAATCCTGCTTGTTCGCATGACTGTACTTCATCTAGCGTTCTGCCGATCCTATTCAGGAGGACTCGAGTTAACAGCTTATAGACTACGTACATCAGGCAGACCAGGCGATTGTTGCTATCGTGCACTCCTCTGTACAGCAAGGCGGTTCTGCTGGTCTTCCACTGAGATTTAATATGATATATAGATATGAGATGAAATAATAGTGATAAAGAGGGTATATGCTCGGTCTATGGTGTCTACGCATTCAAAAAAACACCTTCACCTAAGATCTGTTGTGCTGACAGCCCCTTCAGTCAAAATCTCGTACTGTACTGTAAAGCACCAAGCCAGTGCACATCATCTTTAGTAGGCTAAGCAGTAACTAGGTGCTGTAAAGAGCATTGGTAAGTTGGCCTGAGAACTTTCAGTTACGCGGAAACTAGACTACTACAAGGAAAGGTATGACCAAGAACGAAAGGAACTAGGAATACAGATTCTAGCGGATCCAGTAATACTCAACGAATCTCTGCACAGCTTTAGAGTATGTTGCGAGAGTGGGTCTGCAAACTCAAGCAATTGAGTTGAAATATGGAAACAGTGATCACTGATTCATCGTGTTCGGTACTCTAAAAGTTTCTTACTAGTGGGACCATTATCTGATTGAGGCGTTCGCGGTGAAACGGGGCTGATGAGTAATGTTGTGCACTTCACGTGTCGAGATTCCTAGGATCTATCAGTCCAGATTTACAACTTGCTGATTGCAGTAGACTGGAATGTAGTAGAAATTTTTATAAACGCTTACAAAATAAAACGCTGGTCTACGACTACATTTCTAGTCATACAAAAGCATTTGCAACTGGAAAAATGAATCTTTGGGTAAAATAATTAGATCGTGTGATAATTTCCAAATTTTCTGTTTTCTGATTTCTGTTTTCTGATTTTCTGGCGTTTTTGGCTTTTCTGTTTTCTGATTTCTGTTTTCTGACGAAAGCGATTTTCTGTTTTCTGTTTGCTGGGAAAATTTTCAAAATTTCCGCCCATCCGTGGGCTGAAGGTGGTGCAGGTGTTCATCATGTAAACTGTCCCACCAAACGCCATCCCCATTCTAGCGAGGGAAAAATCGTCAAAAGATAAAATATCTTTTCGTAGAAAATTTAGAAAATAAAGATTTTCCGTTAAAAGATAAAATCGTTGAAATTGTTAATAGTTAAAAAATTAAAAAATTTTCGTAGAAAAAGCGCCACCAGGAGCCATTTGAAGAGAGATAATCTCCCGTTTGATCCTTGCCTTCACAACTCCATCCTTTGGTACGAGCGAATGGGACTTACTAGGCAAGGCCATTTGAGCATGCGCCCTCTCCATTCTATAGCCCGCATTTAGGAACAAACGGCAGAAACTCACTCCTTATTGACGGATGCTCTTGGAGGCGTCAATCTCATTCTAAGCAAACTAGTTGTATGTCTTCATGGTGTGGGCCACAAAAGGGACTACGCGACAACAGGGTACCCATATGTATGGCGTTTATTTTCGACAAAGTTTCTGCTGCAATTCAGAGGAGCATTATTCAGGCCTAGCTGGAAAACGATGTACTCCTAGTCGGCATTCCGAACTGCAACATTAAATGGCAGACGGACCGTAATGGGCTTTTTGAAAATCAGAAATTTTGAAAGTTGCCTTATATATCCACTTATAGGATAGGAGACGGTTCCCGGGAAGGAACAATCTATCAAGGTCTATGTCAGACATATAATTCAACATATGTAGGAGAATGCTGGAGAAAGCTTATATTCGAGTAAAGGAACTCCTGGCTAATAAACAGCGTAGAAACACAGGAGCACCTCAGGGCGGGCACGGTTGTGATGAGCACAACGATAAAGTTAGGTGCAAAGTTTGAGCGGTAGAAGCGGACACTTCAGGAAGAAAGGCGCTGGAAGCATTCTGGAATTTTGCAAGAAATCCATGAATGACGATTTTCAAGGGAGTCCGTCAAATACCAGTGACTTTCTGCCGTTTTTTCCATACTCCACTTGACTCTTCCAGGCTCTCAAGAAGGCGGTTACGCCGAAACGTTAGCCGAAATAAAGAGCCTATACTAATCTTGGTTTGCCAGTTGCATCACTTGTTTATTCATACTGATCAATATCATGCCAAGATTCAATGACAGAATATTGACTCAACATGGCACGGAATATTAGGGGGGGGGGAAGTAATTGAGACAAATTGAAAAAAATTCTTTATCTCCTTATAACTCAATAACAACTCAACGATGCTGAGGAATGTATTTGCCATTAAGGGCAAAGGCCTTGCTGCCATCGTTCAGCCAGCTTCCTGATCCCATCCTTCCAGAAATGCTTGGGCCTGGTGTTGATCAACAGCTCGATATGGTTGTCAAGGATTGCTGGGATTCTTGTGTCCCTTGCGACGATGAAGTCCAGTAGGCTCAAGAAGTAATAGTAGTCGCATGGAGAGATGTTCGGCGAATACGGTGGGTGAGGCATGTGAACGTAGCTCAGCTGGCCAAGCTTACCCGTGGTTACTTGTTCCCGATGGGGTGCGGCGTTGTCGAAGAGGGGAAACTTCTTGAAGCGCTGCGAATGAATAAAAGCGAGTCGCCGGCTCATTTCTTCTATTTCGTTTACCATGGCATTGGAGTTCATCGTAGTGCTCTTGGGAAACAGCTTCCGGTAAACCGGTCCATGGGCGCAGACCCAAAAGCTCCAAAGGTGCCTCTCGCCGTGAACATCTCGCCGAACGAAGGTCGGTAACAGGTCACCAGGCCTCACCCAGACTCGCTGCTTGGCGGGGTTAAGGTAGAAGACGTACTTCTCATCTTGCGTGACTATTGAGCCCAGGCTGCTCGGGGTTTGGAATTGGGCGAGATTTGCGCGACACAGGTCGACCCGTCAGACTGGGGTTTCGGCATGAGACAGGCTGGGGTTTTGGCATGTTTCTGGAAAGGGCGGAAGTGGTTACTTCTCAGATGGGCTTCAGTAAGTAGCATACAAACATACAAATACGACAAGCACGAAACCAGACTCCAGCCACGAGATATATGGACACGGCATTGGGTGTCTCATTACTTTTGCCCTCCTCCCCCTAATATTTTCTGCCGTTCGTTCCGAAATGTGAGCTACATATAGAGTGGAAACGGCGCATGCACACGGCAAACATAATGGCTTAAAACCCAGGATTTGAGAAAAAAAACATCCAAAACGTCTTTCTGTAAATGAGGTTAGGCTTTATTCACCATGATGCTATATAGACATTCTCCCTGATATCGCGAGGAATATAGGAATGTGGAAAAAATCAGCAGGTGAAAACGGCGATACTTTCTTGATTGGCTTCATTTGGACGAAGACCTATTTGCTCGTTCGTACTAACAGACAGAGTTACGAAGGCTGTCTTAGGGTGGATCAGACGTGAGTTTATCTTTTATTAAATAGGGGCTTCTTGTAGCGCTTCTTTAAACGAACGCGGAACCACTAGAGCGGCTACGACGTTTGTTGGGACTGAGTCCATGTCTGACACTTGCGCCACGTTCAGGCCTTAAAGGAAGATGAACGCGTAAAAGCGCAAGGTCATCTGGAAATAAAAAATCCACCATAAAAACCTCGAAAGCCACTGTGTGCATGTATTGACAACAATTAATACAGATATTAAATGTGCGACTGTCCTTGAATCTCGGCATGTCTTGTCTTAGAACAGTATGGCCAGTAGTCGTCGAGCTCTCGTGTCAAGATTGATATCGAACGTTTACTCGGCGGATTGGTTAGAGAAACTAACTCCCCTCGTCTTTTTCAGGCTCTAAAGAAGGCGGTTACGCCGAAATCTAAGTCGAATAAACGTTCGATATCAATCTTGGCGCGACAGCTCGAAGACTATCTGCCATACTGTTCTAAGTTAATGCAAACTTATTTGTTTATTAATGTGCCGTGGAGGACGCGCTAAACTCCAGTGGTCCGTGGCTCAGCAACAATAGAAAAGAAAACAATAGCACAGAAAGGAAGAAAAAGCGATTTAAAGAAAACGACTTAAAAAACCAAAACAACCAAACGGAGTAGAAGACTACAATTGTGGAATGATCACCTGTATCACCTGTCACCTGTCGTCCCGTTAATCATCGACTTGCCCGAGTGGGCGCCAGCAGCGTCTCCATTCGTTCCTGTCGCGTGCCAGAGTGCTCCAATGGATCCTCCTCGCTCGAGGGACACGAAGAGCGTCATATCGGTCGTTCAGGGCTTTCACGAAGAAGTCCGACCAACGCGTTGGTGGGCGTCCTGGTGTTCTCTTGACATCCCACGTCGGTGACGGCTCTCGTCCAGCGGGTGTCTGCGAAGCGCATTACGTGGCCGGCCCACCTAATTTTCGACAACTTGGCCCATGCGACAGCGTCTCTGATTTTCGAACGTCGGCGAAGCTCGGAACTATTATATTATAATTATACGCTCCGAACAAGTAGTTGGAGAATCACTCGCCAAATGAAGCGGATCGGTTCAAGTGTCTTAATACGACCTTAAGCTGCGGTTTTTTCCCGTGTTTTTCCCGGAAGCGAGGCCTGAATATGATTTGACAAAACGTTTGTTGCGTGTCAAAAGTTGATTGCGGGCGAAAGGTGATCAAAAAGAAAAAATGTCAGAAAACGCCGAGTTTCTATGAGGAGGACTGGAGAGAAAACGTGGTGGTACTCTAACCTAAAATTTCAATTTCAAGTACTTTTTCTGAGCCACGAGTGGCCGTTACTAAGGTTGTAAACTGTTATAACGATGTTCTGCTGTGATCAGACCTCTACCGTCAGCAGGACTCGAACTTCTACCACTTGCTTACCAGGCAAGAATGCTCCTTTACGCCATTACACCACCGAAGCTGTTCAATCGAACGTAGCAACCACACATTGCGGGACCGATCAGCACTCACCCATCCGTGTATCTGGATGGGCCAGTCGCCGATGCCAGCGCGCTACAACCGTCTTACTTCAGTTCTTTTTGTTTTTCCTTCGCGCTCCGTCTACATGTTCTGCTTCACCCTTGGTTGAGATCTCTGGTTTCTGCGATTCAAAACTGATGGCAATAAAGGATCACAGATAAGCGGAGTTGGTTAATCTCCCGGTGGAATGCGCCACGTACTTCACTTCTACAGAATGTCGAGGAGGCGATTTAAATGGGTGCTTGGTCCATGCAGTGACTTGCGGAGGCTAGCCGATGGTCAGTATCATCCACAGCTGATTCAGGTTCTTGTTGGAATTGCAGCTGTTGACGAGGATCCAACGAGTGTAGCATGGGCGAACTGTGGAGGATCCGTCGGCCTGGTCCTCGACGGCCTCCAGGAAACGTCGATGGCCCACGGTTTTGAATTTCAGTGGGTTCCTGAAGCAAGATCGGCGCTGAAAATCGTAGCTTTCTTCCGCAATTTGCTTCGCTGGAGTTTTCAGGTTCTTCATTAGACACACCACATGCGACGCGTCGGATGCCGTCGGAGTCGCCCTGGATCTCATGAAGACGACGAATGTGGACGTTGTTATCGCACCACCCTGTCATGGAGGTAATGCACGAGATCTTTTTAAGCATATAAGTCGCCAATGTGGTCAGCATTGCAAGGCGGGAACGCACCCCAGCCAATCAGATCATCGCATTGGCGTCCGTTTACGAGGCATGGCCGTTCGATGCAACCGGTGACGAGGCAGTTTTGGTACACAGATGGCTTCAATGGTCCACTGACCCCAATCCAACCTAAGAGCTGACGGTTCGCATTGATTAATAGCTCATGCGACTTGTCCGTGCATCTTAGCAGTAAACAGATCGAATGGGCGTACCCCTCCCAGCGGGGGCCGGTGGTCTCATTGGCTGGCTTGTTCTCGCCTTCTCATGTAGATCGTATAAACGACTAGTGTCGCTTTATCTTTACCTATTAGCCCTCATCTTCACCCATCAATCTAATTGTGGCAAAGCACTGGATTCATATTTAGCGTTTTAGGAGTTCAAAGTTTTTCTGATAATTCTGAACTCCTGCTTCGTTCCCTTAGGTTGAAACAATTTAAAAACGGCTTGAATTTATACAATTTGCTTCTAAATCTAGAAGTTTTTAAAAACAAGTTAAATAAACACGTTTAAAGGAACTTAAAACGGAACTTCGTTATGAAAATTTTCGTCGTCTGGTAAAATGAATTCACATGTGCATAATGTCTAAAGAAGAAATTTATTAGTGTTCGGGCGGCTCAAATCTTTCGCTAAAAATACTGCCTAAAATATTTCAGCCTCTTTGTACTTCAAAAAAAGCTACTGATCGTCATTTTTCTTAAAAAGTAAAAATTTGACAAAACCCCAAATACGTTGTTTATTTGCGCATCATACCAGGAAAATTTGAAAATTTCAAAGAACGTGGTACTGGGTTTTCCTTAGGCAAAGTGGTTTTAATTTTTTTGGAGAGTTTAGTTTAATATTGAGGTCGCTAGCATTGGTTTGGTAGATGTTGAATGTGATTGTAAAACTGCTAAGTATTAAGAAGTGTGTAGAGTTTGACCTGAAAACGATATGTAAGAGAGAGACAACAAATTGATGAGTCTTCTAATTCAATAAAAACAAGTTGGTTCTGATTAGCAGCTGAGGATTGGGTCTATCCAAAGCTGTATAGATTCTCTGGGCTTCTCCTTATGATTTGGTCTTATTAAAAGGAACCTTGTGAAGTTTAGAGTTTTAAGGTGCACTGATGATGTCGTTCCTTTCGACTACATACCAGACACCGCTGCTGCTTTGGGGTTTCGTGAACGACGTCGAATTTGCGGATCTGAATCAGTTTCCCTATGTGACGTCTGTGATGACCAATGCGAAACAGTACGTTCAAGTGTGTTATTGGGGCAGAAGTAGTTAATGTGGCTTACATGCGGAGGAAGGTAGGCATTAGACCAATTAGGCTGCATCGAAAGAGAGTGACACCCAGAGGGAACGTGTGTGGTCGGATTGACCGGCACGTCCTTCTCTGAGTGCTGTCTTTTGCTTACCACCTATTGTCATTCCAAGTTTTCAGAGTAGCACAAGCGGTTACCATCGTACTGGAAGAGTTCCAGTGGTCCACGATTGCGATACTGTACCAGGACAGGCTGTTTGACTACTGCAGCTCGATTGTTACCGCTATTGAGGTAGACGTCTTCTTGGCTATGCTACAGTGTTCCGAATGTCGTCCTTTTTCACATCTTTATGTCTTGAGCATTCCCACTCTTTTCACTTTCATTACGATCGGAGCACCAAAGGGTGATCAAGGGGTAACACCAAGCATGGGGGGGTGAGCCCTACTCCGGCGGCGCGGGAGTACTTGCGCGATAGGTTCCGCCCCTTTCCGAAAAGTCTGTCGCTCGGCAGTATATACTGTGGGACCGCCCCTCGATCACGATTGGTCAGTGGGGCGGGGGCGTGGCGGAGCAGGAATTGCAGCAGGTACTGCCGAGGTACAGCACTGTTGCGAAATGACTTGCCGAACCGACAGGTACAGCGGAGGTACAGCGCAAGTACTGCAGGAGTGTTCGCTCCTCCCGTCGGCGCCGGCCATTGGCTGGACACGCCCTACTGCCCAACAATTGCAAGAGGAGTGCTGCCGAGGTACTGCGCATTTCGGAGATCAACTGCCCAAGTACTGTCCCGGGGACCGCCCAAGAACTGCGGCGCACATGGGTCCCACCGCGATTTCCGCGTGTGCAAGCACAGTAACCCGAGGTGACGCAATGCGTCTCGTAAAACTTAACTTAGGGCAAAACTTACCGTGCTGATGACACCCTAGCTGGGCTGATCTACCTTTCCCACTTCAACCCACCTCTCAAGTATCGCCTCCTAATGCTCGTTGATAAAGGGATCAGCCAAGGGAGGCCAATGGAGGGTGTCTTGAAAATGTATACACTGTTTGAAAGGTGTTAACAGTAAAGCTCACAGTAAAAGGACTGAAGAAGTTAAGGACTCATATGAAAGCTTAAGAGAACAGAAATTTCCAGACATATCAGCGGTATGGAAATCGCCATGCACTCCTCTGAAATGTTGCGTTTTACACTCGATTGGTTGTTTTTCGCTTGAATACTTGTTATGATCTCTCCACAAAGTGGCCGTATCGATTGAGCGATTCTTTTGAGGTGTTAAACTTCAGAACACACTAATACCTGCGAAAAATCCAGAGCATCTCGAAAAATGCAGGTACTGTTTGAAAGGTTCTAACATTGCTGTTAGGGCCCGTTTATACTTCGACGCCGAGTGACGCGATGCTAAGTATTGTGGCCACATTGATCGGGCGGCGCGATCGATCAATTTGGCCATTATACATGCCGTCGCGTCGCTCGGCGTCGGAAGTATAAACGGGGCCTTAGTGGAGTTTTTGAAGATTTTTAAGATTCATATGAAAGCACAGTGCAGCGACATTTCTGTGGAGTGCATATAATCAAGATTGCCCCATGAACCGCCTAAAATCTTGCATTTCAGTCTCGATTGATTATGCATGCTGAATGCTTGTAACAATCCTGTTATTACTTGGCTACGTTCATCTGTGTTAAGCTTATTTTAACGTTTAGAACTAGAAACTCACGTGAACGACAGGTGATATGCAAGTTTACTTATTGCAAATTTTAGCAGGAGCCTCATTTTCCAAGATGGGTTCTGTGGAGTGATGAAGCGGCATTCAAGTTGAATTGAGATGTTAATCGGGGCAGAACTACAGCTGCTGGGCGTCGGAGAACGTTAAATGAAGCAGAGCACAGGCCAATCTGGCCAAGTAGTAACAAGACTGTAATAAGCATTCAGCCCGTGCACAATCAATCGAGTCTGAAATGCAAGGTTTCAGGCGGAGCATGACGCAATCTTGGCTATTTACACGCCACAGAAATCTTGTTGCCGTGTGCTTTCGTAGAGTCTCAGACATCTTCAAAAGCTTCACTAGCAGCAATGCTAGAGCCTTTCAAACAGTACCTGCATTTTTCGCAAGCACTAGTGTGTTTTTAAGTTTTAAACCTCAAAAGAAGCACGAATCAATGGAAGCGGCCACTTTGTGAAGAAATTATAACAAATATTTAAGCGAGACACAATCAATCGAGTAAAAAAGGCGAAATTTCAGACGAATGCATAGTTCATTCCAAACCGCGCATAGCAAAGTTATCACCTTTCAATCAGTGTATACATTTTTTGAGACTCCCTGTATATATCACACAATACAACAGATCAACAATAATGTGCGTCAATGAACCCTAACCCACAACTAATGCGGCATGACAACAATATTGCATGCGAGAGGAAATCATACATGCGTTCCGATACACAGCACATGTTGCAAATGATGGAGGTTTATGGTATCGCATCGTACTGAGCAGGAAATGCGGAGAATACCTTAGGTAGGAGACGAGCAGAACATAAGCCCTCTGGGTCGATCGTTCGGTTTCCGAGGTTATGAGGGTGAATCGAAGGCTCGTCAGGCCTCACAACCCTCTCATTAAGCTGCTTCCGCATTTAATAAGGCATGGTGAAGGAGTAAGACTCCACGATTGCCATCAGGAACGAGCAAGAGCGAGCCTGGAGCGAGAGAGCGGCCCTGCTCGAGAAATATCGCGCTCCTGCCACGATCAGCAATCGCCAAGAAATCGACAATCTCATTTTTTTCTTCCATAAATTGATTCCGTCTTCTTAACTATTCCCTTGGATTTCGACTCCATCTGGGTAGCCTTCTTCTACGCTTGCAGAACGTACAGACTCTCTTGAGGATGAACATCCCCTGAACTGTGCTTGAATCTTCTCAAGTGTCTAAATGTTGTCATCTAAATGAAAATGAATCCAACCGTCCAAATCCATGCAAAAAGTGATATAGGTAAAAGTCGCCCTACTGTGTGGTCGATTTTTTCATAGAAGCTAGGTCGACAGAATGACATGAAGCAAGGGCGATGGCCCCATGTCGGCAGGCTCCTTGGCGTTCCATATTCATTTCTGACTTTCAGGCTCTAGACAATGGTGGAGATTCCGCCAGTCCGAAGTATGATAGGCGTAACCTGAGCTGCGGAGTCATGCCACTCCGACCTTTATAGGGATCGTTTAGTGTGCACGCAATGCGCGCGATGTTATGATAGGCTCCCATATCGATCGCGCGACGCGATGAATCGATATAGGAGCTTATCAATGCATAGCGTCGCGCTTCGCGTGTACACTAAGGCCTCTGTTATACTCCCGCGGGAGCATCCGCGGAACGTCCGCGGACTAAGGGTGCACCGCAGACGGCGGGCGTGGCGGGGCGCGGCGATTGGCCAGGTGAGGGATCTCGGCGCGATTCCCGCCCTTCCGCGGATGCTCCCGCGGGAGTATAACTCAGGCCTAAGGCCCCGTTTATACTTCGTCGCGGGGCGACGCGACGCCACGTATAGTGGCCATATTGATTGTGCGACGCGATCGATCAATTTGGACTCATTGCGTGGCCATCGCGTCGCGCCGCGACGATGTATAAACGGGGCCTAAGCCTTTATACTTCGACGCCGAGCAACGCGACGCGATGCACGTGTAGTGACCAAATTGATCGAGCAACGCGATTGATCAATTTGGCCACTACACATGGTATCGCGTCGCGCGTCGCACCCACACTAAGGCCTATGTTATACTTCAGCGACGCAGTTGTCGCCGACGTCGCCGACAGCAGCGTCGCCGAAGTATAACATAAGCCTAAGCGAGGCCTTATTGGCTGGCTCGAAGCACTCCCGTGGCGCCCACAATCGATTAGCGAGAGCGGAACGAGTGTGAACGGTGACGACGCCATCAATCGAGCAAAATATTGCACAACATTGCGCAACATGACTCTAGTGCCTAACAAGAGCTGTGATCAGAAAACATGTACGGAGACCAACACATGCACTCACCGTGTTTAGCGATGATCCTACCTTTATCAACTAAAGGGTGTAGAGTTTCGTAACTGCTTCATTTTCAGTTACAAATTTTTGAGACGAACACGTTCTCGACGTATGTGGCTGCGAGTTCAAAAATCGACGTTGATGACGATGTGCGGATGAGCTCAGTGTTGAAGAGAGTGAAGCTAAAAGCTCGAAGTATTCATTCAACTTTTTTCTTTTTCACTTCGTTTACTCTAGCACTCTTCACCTAAGGGACTGTTCATACTCCGCGTCGGGTGCGATAGAAGCGACAGGAGCGACAAGGCAAAGCATAACTATCGATTTCTCTCAGGCAACGGCTCGGCACTGATCGATACGTATTCTTCGCCCTTTTGCTCCCGCCTCTGCCGTCGCACCCGTTGCGAAGTATGAACGCGCCCTAATCGTCCAGGTTTAGGAGCATGAAGGCTTACTTTTCGGTTTTTGTTCTTATTTTGTCTCTTCTTTTGAAATATGATTCGAGTCAAGCTGTTTCAGTCATTTTGGTTTGCTTCGACAGTCTTCTAGACCGAAGGAAATTCTTACTGACAGCTTCCGAAATGGGAATGATGGACGACGAGTATCAGTATGTAGTGGTTGCGATCAGAAGCGTGGGATTCGGTCAGGATTATAGTCAAATTTTTGTCGTTGACTTGATTTCAATGTATCAGCCACGCTTTTCAGGTCAGACGTCAGTTGGGAAACAAATGCGTGAGTGACAAAAATTTTAAAATCACAGAAAAATAGCAGCACCTAGGCCGGCATAAAAAGATCAATCGCGTTTAGGAAATCTTTCTGCCAGCGTTCTGTTCCTGAAAAAAAAAATAGATCAGCAGAGCTCCATTTGAATTTTGTGTTTCGCTTCGAAGGTTTTCCTGTAGAGCTCTGGAATTAATGTCCAGGAATATAAGCAGAAGGAAGCAGTAACATCTGGGCTATCCTAAAATACGTTAAGTTGCTAGTTCGTCCGTTTGTCCGCATAGTCGTCCATGCAAAATTAATATCCGCTCAAAGCGCTTCATGGCTCTTCGATGGCTATAGCTGATTCACCCAGCAATCAATATTCACTGAAGCGAATATGCTAGCCGTTTGATGGGTTTCTTAGGAAGCAAGGCAGTCGACCAATCAATATCGATCGATATTATCGATTTCTGCATAGAATCAGCCTCTTGCGGTCGGTGAATAGAATTCACAACAGGTAAACAGTATCCTTCTGAACATCACTATCGATCATTTCTAGCGATATTGTCAGCCACAAATTCCGAGGGGCTTAATCAATTGCTCATTGTTCGTTGGGTGAGACCTGTAGCAAGTCAAACATGATTGATCTACCAGCAAATATCGATCGATGTTAGCAAGTATTGATTGATACAGCTCTGGTGGGCATCATTCGAACATGGTGACTACCGGAGAGCCTGCTCAGACAAGGATAAAAGGATAAAGGATGGCGTTACTCAATCCCTTCTGGGATGCGCCAGCGCATTCTACTTCTACGGGATGTCGTGGAGGCGACATGAATGCGTATTTGGCCGTACAATGACTTGCGGTGGCCAGCCGATGAACAAGTCAGCGCTTTATCCTTCCCAGACAAGTCTGGTGGTACCAATTCACCGACCCCGGAGGGATGGAAGGCTTGGTTGGCCTGGGCGGGAAATCCGAACCAGGAACCTGGTATCGGGTGCACGCGACAGTCGCGCCTCCTCCGACTGCGCTGCACGCGACAGTCGCGCCTCCTTCGACTGCGCTGCACGCGCCCCCTGCTCAGAAGGGGACAGTAATGATCGTCCAACTGACCCTAATTGATATCGATTGATATTTCACCCAAAATTGATCGATATGGATGGAGTCACCCGACACGGGATGTTAACACAACCGGTCGGCTTACGGGTTGGATCTCGATGATTCAGTGTCTAATCCGACATGAGCCGTCAACTTGCAGCAACAGAAGGCGTTAGGCCTCGTTTATACTTCGGCGCGGCGCGACGCGACGCCACGTATAGTGGCCATATTGATTGTGCGACGCGATCGATCAATTTGGCTTCATTGCGTGGCCATCGCGTCGCGCCGCGATGAAGTATAAACGGAGCCTTAGGCCTGAGTTATACTCCCGCGGTAGCATCCGCGGAAGGGCGGGAATCGCGCCGAGACTCCTCACCTGGCCAATCGCCGCGCCTCGCCACGCCCGCCTCCGCCGTGCACCATTGGTCCGCGGACGTTCCGCGGATGCTCCCGCGGGAGTATAACAGAGGCCTTAGTGTCCACTGAGATTTCGCGAAGCCCTTTAGCAGCCATTAATTTTGCGCGGAGGACGAAGGGACGGACGGACGGATTTCTCTTCGCGTACATTAGGATAACAATTGTTTGGAGTTTAGTCGATATCGGTCTTACACCCTTCTGGGTAGATGTTGATGGTCTGGCGGGTGATGGTGCCGACAACGAGGTGAAGGAAATTGCGAGAAACATTCTTATTGTACGTCCCTGTTTTTCTCAACTCTATCCTTTACATTATTTACACATTTTTATTTTTTGAATTTCAAATATTCAATATAGAATTCAAATTTCATTCAGATCGATCTCAGCACCAATATCACGAACAAGACGGAGTTGTCCGATTTTCAAAATACCGTCAGAAAACGAGTGACTCTACCGCCAATGAACTGTGACACGGTACCTTGCCGGAATAGCTCAGATACCGGGGTAGGGTGGAGTTTACCACTGGGAATTGCTGGGTTCGAAAGAAAATTCTGTGATTTCAGTTCGGAAAGTACGCTCGACACCTCCGTGACCTGTTCTATCTCTATGCAAAGAGCCTCGATGTTGTTGGAGATCGCTATAAGAGTGCACCTGACATGGTCGCGGCCATGGTCACGTCGTTCCAAGGTATCAAAAACCATTCGGCGAATGGCTACAGGGGTATCCTTACAGTCCATACATTTAGTCCATACATGTGCATGTGAGTCCGTGCGCTCACAATTAACGACCTCTCATCGAAACACATAGAAACAATCAGCTGGCCGATCAATATTCTCGAATTGCGTAAAGTTGACTGGGGTATGATCCGTAAAGTAAACAGTATTGATCGGACGGGCAATATCGATCGATGTAAAGACTTGAACCCACTTAGACAACCTTGTGTCAAGTAATCAATCGTTTGAATGTATCAAAACATATTACATACATACATATTCGGTAAGTGGATACACGGTATCCACACATTTCATCCATACGTCTGCATGTGAGTCCGTCCGGTCACAATTAATTCCGCTTATCGAAACACATAGGCACAATCAGCTGGCCGATCGATCGATATTTTCGACTGAAAGAGATGAAGAGATGATTTACGAAGAGTAAACTATAGTGTAATCAGAGTGATCAAGGTATGATTCTCAAAACCTATTAGTGTTGTTGATTGGACGAATCGGTATGCAATATTGATCGATATCGATCTATATTATGATTTTCGCCCATTTGGACAGGGCTCTTAACCAGTGCAAGAATCGATTACCCGGTAGTTGTCAACTACTATCGATTTCTGTCCCTGTATCCAGTAGCTTGTTTTTGGTCGCCGGGCTCGTTGACTGCTGTTATTGCAAATTTCTGAGGAATCGATCTCCGGCTTAGGTCTCACTGGTGATGTGATCATCGACGAGAAGCATACTCGTGTGCCGATCATCTTCCTCTATGGACTTGATGCCAGCTATCAGCAAGTGACCTACGCGGAAATCGACTTTTCTGGAGAAAATTCGGCAAGTTTTGTCTCAGCTCCAACTTAAGCTTTTCGGTGCTGAAGGGAGAAGGCTAATCGAGCATGTGCAAGGGGTGGATTCAGCAAAGCCACCAGTTGTTCGCACGCTTGATCCCCGCGAAGCCGGCGGAGGCGCGTGATTGGCTGATACTTCTCGGGGATAGGCCCGTGTACATGACTAGACAGACTTCTCCGACAGTACCAGTTTCTATTAGGTTGTAACGAAATAAATGGCACTGAACCACTGTTAATTTAAACAGTTAATATCTCGGCTTGTAGGCAAGTTTATTAATCGAAATAAAAAGCTGATTCTACACATCTTTGCCAACGTGACACAAGCTTTTTTATCCCAGTAGCACAAAAATCAGAAGTTCTGGAATTGACGAAATCTTCGAAGGCACTTTCGGCATCCTGTTGGTATTTGAATGTTTTCCCTACCAAGAAGTCGCCAAGATGCTTGAAGAAATGGTAGTCTGTTGGGGAGAGGTCGGGAGAAAACGGAGGATGTGGTAGAGTTTCAATGCTCAGCTCATTCAATTTCTGCAACGTCATTCGTGCTACATGGGGGGCGAGCATTGTCGTGCAGAAGGAGAACTCGCCTTCGGTTTACCAAGGCCGGCCGGATATCCTTCAACTTTTTCATCACTTCTTCAATTTCAATGCAGTATTCTCTGCCGTGATGGATTCACCGGGAGGGAGGAAGCTGTGGTGAATAATTCCCAGCGAACACCACCATACTGTCACCATTACTTTCTTTTGGTGCAATTCCGGCTTCGCAAAAACCTTGGGGCTCTCATCGCTGTCCACCCACTGTGCCGATCGTCGCCTGTTGTCGTACATTATCCATTTCTCGTCACAGGTTACGATGCGATCAAGGAATGGGTCCGTTTCGTTCCGTAGAAGCAGTGCGGACGAGATCTCATATCGTCGGTTTCTTTGCTCCTCAGACAGCTCGTGAGGCACCCATCTTTCCAGCTTTTTGGTCTTTCCAATTTCCTTCAGATGCCGGGCAGCTGTGTTGTGACTGACGCCATGAACCTTCGCTATCTCCCTGGTACCTTTGTGTGGATCCTCCTCTACCACATCTCTCAGCTTGTCCTCGTCAACATCACTATTCCTCCCACGACCTTCATGTTCTTCCAAGCTCTCATCTCTATTCCGGAACCTCTGATACCAACGATACGCCGTCCGAATTGTGGAACATCCTTGACCGAATGCGGCGTTGATCTTCTCGTCCGCCTCCTTAGCTGTAGTGCCCGGCTTGAATTCATACAAGTAAATGCCTCGGATTACCCTTTTGTCCATCTGCAAAAAAGTCAATAAAACTCTAAAGTTTTCCCACTTTTACATTGAAAATTTGGTACTCACCGGTAGAGCAAAGTTTGCGCTTCTAAATGATATGCCACATGTTACGGTTTGTTCTTGATCAAACGCGTAAAGACGCGCCGAAAAATGGCGCGAGCCAGTGCCATTTAATTCATTACAACCTAATAGTAGCAGAAGAGGATTAGGGTTTTATTTCTTTATAACTTCTTTATTTATTTTTCATCACTGAACTTTCAGACGCTGAAAAAGCTCTATACAGATCCTACGACGATTTTTGGCGGTCGCGAAACGTAAGTTAATTTGTTAGTTTTAGTGGCAATGCCAGTTTTTGAAGAGTTTAATTTTAAAATAAAATGCTGTCCAGGTCGTTTTGAACAGAAAGGTTTTTCTAATTTTTCTTAAAGAACTGCACATTTACAGAAGATTTTCCTGCGTCCGAAAAATTGCGGAATTTGCTCGTTAAGCAAAAGATTCCTAATTGGCAGTTTCCGTCTCAATCTCACCTTACGGTCCTTAAGTTTAGGCTTTTATTTCATCTTACGGTCCCAGTTAAGGTACATGTTGTTCATTGCTAAAAATACCAAACGTAAGGTGCTTACATTAGGTACCGGCGTCTACTGTAGAGATCGTGCTCCGCCCTTTATTACGGTGGGTGATCAACGTGTTGATGACTTTTTTAAACCACCGAGCTATGCACGGCTTTTATCAAACCTTGTCCAGGCGTTCTTCAAGTTTTGACTGAAATCCTGGACAGATTTTAACTTTGCTGGTGAGCAATTTTATTAATCGAGATAAGCACCAATGGGGCACATTCGTAGCCACGAAAAATCGACCAAAAATGGAGGCAGCAAAATCGGCCATTTCATTTGCAACGACCTAATATTTTGAGCTCTGTCGTTGTTCACTGTTTCCGTGTCTTGGCATTTAATAGTTTAGGGAGTTTAATAGTTTCTGTTTTAAAGATAGCAGTCAAAAACGGTTGAAAATTAAAGAAAGAGAGCGAGAAAAGTTTAAAAAATCAGCACATTCACTTCTCTCTGTGACGTGAAATATGCTTCTGCTCTGGCTAACCTTCCGTAATTGCGCTGGCGCATAGTCTGCTACGGTAGGGCGGATACCTAACGCGCCGCAATACCAAATATGCACATCATTTGCTTTGATGTCCTTGTCTTTAATTACACCAGTTCGTACACAAGTCGGTAATGTGGCCTACATGACGAGGCGGAAACGTGCTAGTCAATAAGGGCACCGGCTGTACACTCTCCGGACTTGCCTAACATAGTGAGTGCATTGCTCTGACTGGATGCCACCCAGAGGGAGTATAGAAGGTCAGTGCTCCGATTGGCTGACGCCTTGCTGCATTTCCATACAGGCCATATTGCCGGCTAGTTCTCGGCTGTCTTTTCAGAAGATTTTGGGAGCTTAACCTACACTCTTTTAGGCCACTTTCTGTACCACTGTGCGGATTCTCCGGATTGGACTGTCTCGGTTCCGTTTTTGCACGGTACATGGTCTACTTTATCATCGGATTCGTTATCGTGGTGATACTGGTCTTTACAGCAATAGTATTCCTTATTTTTCTCTACATGTAGGTGTTTTTATTTTAATTTTGTGTAAAAATACGGAGGTTAAGATTATAAAAGGTTAAAAGAACTATTTAGACAGGATTTGTGAAAAACGAAATCATAAAAATATGACGCTGCCGGAAAACATTCCCTGGGCGGGTGCATTGGGCGTGAGCCAATCATACGCCTCGGAACCGTCTGCCATCTCCTTTTCATCCGCCACTTATTTACGCTCTGGCAGATTTTTCCGATTGTACCTTAAATTAAAATAATTCGACAATTATGTTCATATATGTATTATAGGTTAGTTCGATTGCCGTTATCAAAACCTCATTTTAATCAACGTGACGCTCTTTCAAATTTTTTTTCGAACAAATGGCACTGCGTGGGAAAGTATAGCTTTTCTGTTCATCACGCGGGATTTATGCTTTATCCGATAGGCGGCGCGGTGTTACGAAAACTCCCAATATCGATTACAACGTCTAATCAATAACGTCGCGCATACAGCTACTATTGATGTATAGATCTCGCCTTTACTTTGATACTTTGATGGTCCTTTTGTCTGCTGGAGGTCTTCTCAGCGGGGACCACAACTCTTCCAGACCGCTCGATCTCTTTCTGTTTGCATCCAGTGAGGCAGACTCCGCTCTCTGAAAGATCTTGAGAATGAGTCTGCCCATCGCGTTGGCGGTCGTCCCAGTGGTCTCTTATGGTCTCTCGGGAGCCATTCTGTGACACGGAGACTCCATCTATCGTCCTTTCGTCGAAGCAGGTGTCCGGCCCAGCGATATTTAGACTTCTTCACGTACTGCAGCGGCTCTGCTAATTGCGACCTCTCCCGTAGCTCCGAGCTTCGTAGGCCTTCTTGCCATTGCTGACGAAGGCTCGTCCTTAGAAGACATCTCTCCAGTGCACGATGCGTAGTTTGCATCGCTCTGGCGATTGTCTTGTTGTCGGGCCAGGTTTCCGTCGCGTAACACATCGCAGGCAGCACAGAGGCGTTGAATATCGAGGACCTGAGGCCGGCATCCTTGACCTGATCGGTGACTTCGCGAATCGAACTGAAGGCTGCCCATGCTGCGCGTCTCCATCTCTCCTTTACAAGGTTTATTCCAGAAACCACCGACAAGAACAGCAACGACTGAGGAACGAGTGGCATATTCCTTCAGCTCTTCTGCTGGGAGAAATGAAGGTATTTTGACGCTTTGTGCATTACATTTTCAATTTTCAAACCGTTTTGCTTATTGTCACAGCTTTGGACTAGTATTAGCGTTCCTATTTCGTTGAGCGACTTTCTACGGTGTATAAAAATTGCTTTGAACGAACGTTCAACTCTTTAACGCCGTCAATCTGTGATTGGTTGGTGTCCGTCTGAGCCCGCCTCTTGCCCACGCCCAGGGAGGGTTCCTCGATAGTTGTTGACGTTGGTCAAACAGCAGAATTACCTTGTCTCTTTTAACTGGCTTCGGCTTTAGGCTTCGTTTACACTCTATTCGCCGCGTAATGCGTCATAATGGGAACTACCAATATTGGTTAGATCGTGTGGCCAAATCGATATTGTTAATTCACATTGTAACCTGCCGCGCGTCGACTGGAGTATAAACGGGCCTTACGCTTTTTCTGAGACATTGTTCACAACATTCACTCTGGAATAGCACAGCGACACTCCAACTTTGAAGCGAACTTTTTGTGGGAGTTAATAGGAAAGTTGCTCAGCAAGACGTGTCACATTTTACGCCTCTGCTCAGTGCCAAAAGTGCTCAGCTCTCTAGAGGACGTTCGTAGCTTCACAGCGTGGTATTCTGCGTCGAAATCGTCTTTTTTCTTTAAATATCGTAGTTATTCTGTTATTTTTCCTATATACCTCTCTGTACTGCGTTCTAGCTTTTCTGCACTTCAGAGCGGCAGTATAATTGTGGGAAAGAGTCACCGCTCGCTCGTGTCAGCAAAGACGGCGCTGACAAGCTCGGACCTTGGTGACACGTGCTTTGATATCCGCTATTATCTCGGCGAGAAGGTGATCATCATCGGCCACAAGAGACTGCATCACCATACACTCGAACAGGATCTTTATGTGAAAGTGAGTTCAGTGTTGCCACAGCCAGCTCCTTCTCAAGGTTCAACACTGAGTCAGGTTTGTTTCAGCTACGAAAACTCGACCACGAGAACGTGAACAAGTTCGTCGGCCTGTCTGCCGATGGCCCCGAGTTCATCGCTGTCTGGAGAATGTGCGAGAGGGGGACTCTTCAGGTAATCGTTGGGGAGACACCAGGGCAAAGGAAGGACGAGCTGGGGCCGAATTCATCAACGACTAACCCACGGGGGGAGAGATACCCACGTTAAAGCCTGCGTCTCTGACTCTTATCTAATGTCTACCTGACTCTTATCTTATCTGTACCCTTTGGCCTTTGTCATACCATCGCTCACCCCGAGCGACGCCTAATGATATGCTCCCATATCGATCGGGCGGCGAGATGGAATCGATATGGGAGCATATCATTAGGCGTCGCTCGGGGTGAGCGATGGTATGACAAAGGCCTTATATCCCGCATACCCACATGTTTAATTGTTGATGAATCCGGCCCTTGGAATCGAAGAAGTTGGGAATACTACAGTGTAGTGGAAAATTAGCCTGTCTGTCCGCAGGTGAGGCCTTCGCTTCAGTTCTGTTTATACTTGTATCACCACGCGGCGCGGCATCACGATCGCTGTAGATATTGATGTTTCGCGCCGCCCGGTCGATATCTATGGCTCCGTTTATACTTCCGACGCCGAGCGACGCTACGCCATGCATTGTGGCCAAATTGATCAATCGCGTCGCTCGATCAATGTGGCCACAATACATGGCTTTGCGTCGCTCGGCGTCGAAGTATAAACCAGGCCTATCCCTACCATGATGCCGCGCCGCGCAGCGACGCAAGTATAAGCTGGGGGTTAGACGACTGTGACATTGATCGAATTTGGCTAGTTAATCGATACTATCTACATGTTGTGAAGGGTGTTCTAAGGTCATCAAATTCGCGTGATCATTGTCATCTAGGAGGAAAACACGATAAAATCGATCGATAGATAGTCGATGGCCGATCGATACTGCTAATTCTGCCAGCGCCTTACATGTTCATGTGTTTGCAAATCCCCAAAGACAAATAACCCTGTTGACCCAGTCTGTATCTCTACCGATACACCCTGTTAATTCACAGCGCGTGGACATCGATACGCAGTTTTGCGTAAGGGCATCTGCTCTACATTTGATCTCGTGCCCTCTTCGAGGCGTGGCTCTTGGCGTGAATTGCGCCGCAGACGGTCATTTCCGGCCGTAAATCGATAATACCGATCAATAATGTTTACTCGCTGTGAATTCTACTCACCTGCCATGTGAACATGATGGCCGCCTCAATTGGTTCATTCTGCAAGGCATCAGCAATACCGACTGAATAGTAGCGAACGCGTTCGAGTGGCCACTACTTTTGCGCGGACGCACGGGAGGAACGACATTGAGTGAATGACCAGCTTCTTTATGCATAACAGGGGATCAAAGCAAAGCTACCCGACCGTTTGCTCCTGCGTACTTCTGTATTCATCCGTCCGTTCGTCGTCGCGAAATTAATGATCACTATGTAGACCGATTATTTCTTCCCACAGCATAACTCAGGTATCTCTCCACAAAGTCGGGCTGGTGATAGGAGAGCTCAAACAAATACGCTGACCAACTAACAAGGTTCACAGTCCACTTGACCAATCGATCGATACAGCTAAATAATATCGATTGACTTGTCAGTTTGATCATCCAGCTAGTGCCGATCGATAGTGCTGACGGTGATCTCGAGTTGACCATTTGAAGAGGGAGTCACGCGAATATAATGGCCAGTGGATGGAAAGTGGGCGCATTATTGATAGAGCAATCGAAATTGATCCTTATTGTCGATTTTTTGTCAAAATTGTTGGGTCAAATTGAAAATAGAGTGAATATGTGCCGATGGACGGGTCTTTTTAGCCGAGGTCGTGAGTTCAAGTCCGTGCGAAATCGATCTTTATTATCGATCGTCAATAGAGTGGAGCGGGGGAATGTATTGGCCACCGAGTGGGCTTCACAGCAGAAAACAGCAAAAGATAAGGAACAGGCACGTATCAACCAATTTCTTTGGGAGTGCGCCACACATCTGACTTTTAAGAGATATGGTGGAGGCAATCTGTGTGGTATCCGGCATTCGCAGTGAAGTGCGGTGGCAATTCTATGAACTTCGCGGTATGTTATCCTTCCAAGAAGACACGCCCTGGACGGTGAACTGGTTTGGTTGGCTGGGGAAAAACCTGATCCTTGAATGGGTTTGAGTACTACATATGTGACAGCCGGCGCTTCTTTCGACTGCGCCATGCTCTCAATTTTCCTGATTCTGCTTGTTCTCTGGAGTAATATTTGCTTCCGAACAGGCTGTCATTTCTGCTGGAACGATGACGATCGACTCGTTCTTCGTGATTTGCCTCATCAAAGATATTGCAGAGGTAGAGTCATGAGCTTTTCTTTGACCATCGGATACTAAGCATTCAATTACGACCCTCTTAGGGGATTAAATACCTTCATATGTCGTTTCTTCCCTACATTGGGACGCTGTCGTCGGCAATGTGTCTTGTCAGCGAGGGCTGGCAGGTGAAGCTGTCGTTCTTCGGACTGGAGCACCTCGCCGGCGAATCTACTCCGACAGGTTGGTCCTGTCTGCACTTCCCGCTATTTCACCCCTTCTATGTGGTCATACAAGGTCATTTCTATTTTTTTCCTTCGTCTTCTAGATCGGCTCTACATAGCACCTGAACTGCTGCGAAACACCTCGCTGAAGGGGACGAAACAAGGCGATCTCTACTCGTTCGCCATCGTTTGCTCCGAAGTCATCACTCGACGACCAGCATGGAGTGAGTCAGAAAGCCGAGAAGAAATTGAAGGTCAGTCCGGAAGTAGTTTCGCCCAATCTCTGCATTGATATTTATTGTACTTTTGAACAGTGTTACGACACGATATGGTATTGATTAGTATCGATTTATTGATTTCAGACTTGCTGTATCACATCAAACGAGGTGGAGCATCGCCGCCAAGACCTCGTCTGGAGCGCATGGACACTGACGTTGATCAAAGCCTGGTAGGATGTTATCCACCTTACAATGTCGGGAGCGGCAAGCCATGTCATTATTGTTCTGAGGTGGGGAATATCGATCGATATTCGCCAATCGATCGTTATTTTCCAGTGGTTTTGGATAGTCGGATGCCGACGTCGCAGAACGTCCTCATAATCCTGCGAACAAGGCCCCATTTATAGTCCGTGACGGGAAAGCGGCAGGAGCTGAGTCGCTCGTGCATTGCATGCGAATCGATTAATGCCAATCGATCGGCTGGCAAAAATCGATGTTCATGATAATGAAGAGCGACCACTCGCTGCCGTCGTGGACTATGAACTCCAGGATTCGGTCGCTTGAATTCTGATTAGTCGATCAATATTCTTCAGTTTTTTCGCTCATTCATTGGTCATCATAATCGCCTAATTCCCATCGGAAAAGTGGATACCTGTAATGCGCGCAAAAATCGATAACGTCGATCAATAACGCTATAGTAATAACTCTAGACCATTGATCTACTTCTTTGGAGTGAAGGTGGTGCAATGGCTTTTGTTTTACTTCAACGGTTAGCTGACGGTTTAGCTCAATTGCTCATGTAAATGGGAGCGATAATATGCGCGAATTTAATGGCCGTCGCATCAAAACCTTCAGACGTACCGGTCCGTCAATCAATATTCCTCAAATTTTCGCATTTTCTCGGAGTTAATCATTTGGGATGGGAATCACTTGAATGTCGTGAATGCAGGATGTGCTTTAAAGATAGGCAAAATCGATAATTAGTGGCGGGGAGAGTTATCTATCCCTGAGTCGGATGGCGCAATGGATAGCGATGCCGCATCTCGGCCGCACCGAGTGGGTGCGACGGTTCGACCCCCGGTGTCGCCATAGTTTTTGCACACATCGAGCCGCTATTATTATGTGCTTGTGTGATCACAGGAGTCAGTTTGTACATAATTATCGCTTTTAGTAAGTAAATGTTGCCCTTTTCTGCTTTCATTTGAGTTACCTCTCAATCGATCGGATCTGCTCTGTAACGATACCGTAAATGCACACAATTTACGGTATCGTTACATTGCAGTCTGAAGACTATAATTTTATAAAGCGATGAAGGAATGTATTGGGAAAAATAGGAACGTAGAAGATGAGACGCCGCGAAAAGCTAACCCAAGTGAGCTCACAACCGATGCGAATAACTATGAAAAGCAGGCCAAGGTTAAAAGGTCGAATAACGCGGCTTATCGCTCACCATATCGCTTGAAAAGCTTACAATTCTCCGGACGTAGAGCTCGCCGGCGGCGTCCCTGCCCCATCCTTAACCATAGCGGCGGGCGGCGTTGCCGCAGAAGTGTGTGGGGGCCTTAAGTCGTTGATGAATCTGGTCCCAGGTGTGTACCATACAACTACAACCACGCTCTCTTCGATTCGAAGGCGACCGCTCTACGAAGAGGTCCGTGGAAGGTGAGGCTCACTCGAGACAAGTGAGTGGCTAGAGAGCAGAGCACTGATAGGGTGATATGCGATGCGGAGGTAGACGAGCGGTCGTATAAAAGGAGAACACCGCAGCGGTGAGGCTCATTTGGCTGCCTTCTAGCAACTCCAAGCGAAGATCTGGCGGTCTGCAGGATGACGAGGCTTCAGGCGCTACTCGTGCTGTCAGCGCTCGTGATGGGCGGCTTCGCAGGTGGGTGTCGGCTGAGTTGCGCGGCCAGCCGGTGACGGTCTGCCGAGGTGACTGCCTGGTGTTTCAGAAGGCGAGGAGGCGATCGCACCCGAGGCGCCAGCTGCCAATCCTGATGCTAGGTCGTGGTTGGATATGGAGAGGGGATCGTGGTTGCGCAGATCCCAACACAAACTGATCGATCGAATCCGCGTTTCCTTCGACACTATCTACAGCGACCTGCAACCGCTTCTAGGAGACGAACGTGAAGTAGACGCGCTGAAGAAGCTGAACGAGACCATTAGGGGAGTGGAGCGAAAGGATCCGGAAACGGTCCGTGAAGAAGACTACAGAGACATATTCCACGCTGCCCTGCATCTTGCCGATCAGCTGAGGCAAATTCCACGCCACATGGAGCACCATAAGAGCCGGGACGCGGTCGAGGCGCTGAAAGCCCTCAACTTCTGGGCCCGCGAGGTCTCTCGTGATTACGAACACTTTCATCCGAAGATGAAGAAGTCTGACGAAGCTGAAACCATAGCGGAAGCGACGCTAAAAGTGGAAATTTACGCAATGGATGCTGGGGACCAGGTCGAAGTGGCTGAGTACTACAGGCATTGGTTCATGGTGATGAAAATGCTTGCCATATTAGTTTACGAAACTGTGCTCTATTCCCAGTGATCAATAAAAGTCTTGTTTATTGAAGGATTTGTCGCCAAAATTCATGAGAGGCAGAGATCAGAGCGTTGTTCAGGTTGAGGAGAACCAGGGTTATCTTAGGGCTAGTGTCCAATATGCAGGATATTTCAAATAAATGTATATACATTCTTGGGAAGGTTCCAACTTTGCTGCCAGCAAAGACTGAAAAAGATGAGTTAACATGACAGCGGAAGATAATTGAAATTTTCTGACATATGAGCGGCAGGCATCGCTGCAGGAGAGATTTAGGATCTATCCTAGTCTGGGGGCCGCATAACTAAAAAGTATTATATGTAACAAATCCATTTGAGACTTACCGAGCGGCCTCTACGGAACAACATGGGACCTAAACGAGAAAAGTTCAGCAGTTCAGTTCAGTTTCAGCATGGTTTTCTTCAAAAGAGGTCAACTGTCACAGCGCTCATTTCACCCATTCCTGCTTGGCAAAGGATAATGGATGCTAGAGGCTACATTACTGCATGTTATATTGATTACGCAAAAGCCTTTGACTCTATCAACCTGTGCCTTCTGCTTTCAAAACTACAGGCCTACGGCATTGAAGGGTGCCTTCTAAGGTTTTTACAATCTTTTCTTACCGGGAGAACTCAAACGGTTATGGTAAACGATGCTGTTTCGAATAACTACGAAACTTTGAGCGGGGTTCCTCAATGAACATGCTTGGGACCTTTAATGTTTCTGCTCTACATCAATGATTTGCCTAATTGCCTTCCTCTCGGAGTATCGTGTTCCATATATGCTGACGATTCCAAAATCTATTCCATTAATAATCCAAATGCACTTCAGCAAGGTTTAGATGCTTTACATGCTTGGTCAACGAAGTGGATGCTTGACATCTCACACGAAAAAACTTTAGTTATGTGCATCGGGAACTCTCACCCAAGAGATCTTTCGTTTTTCTTAGGAAATGAAACTTTGAGGAACACAAAATTTGTGAGAGACCTGGGCATCAAATACTCCGATTCGCTGTGTTTCGAAGACCATATGGATGAAACTATAACAACGGCATACAGAAGATCCAATTTCATTTTGCGAGCATTTCAAACTCACAGTATGTCTACACTATTCAAACTTTTTTCCACGTATGTAAGGCCGCTTTTGGAATACTGTACACCACTGTGGTCATCTGTTAAGATCGTCCACAAAGAAAAAATCGAAAAAGTGCAGAAAAGATTCACGAACGCAATTTTCTCAAGAAACGGTTTGTATCATGTAAGCTATAAAGAAAGACTTGCAACGCTTGGTGAAAACTCACTTAAGCTACGAAGAATTTTGTATGATCAAAATCTCGTATTCAAGATTTTCTCTGGCTGTTTAGATATTGATAAAAGAGAAATATTTAATTTCTTAGATTTTACTGATAGAACTAGAGGTCATCCGTTTCGCATATTCATAGGTCGAGTTCGCTCCCAACAGTTCTTTGGATCTTTTCTGGTACGAGCTGTAAGAACATGGAATAGCTTGCCTAACGCAATAGTTTCTTCGTCAACCCCAACTAACTTCAATCACAAACTTGAAGCACACCTCAAACAAAGCGGATTTTTCTGATGTCTCTTTTCCCTAAATCTCAGATAGCAAATCAGTCTCTATATCTTGGAGATAGACCGGTAGATTGAAGATTTCCCTTAAAAATAACTTTTTACTTACATGAGACTGCGCTTAACTTTTTTTTGATAAACTATTGTGCACGTTTCGGCTATTGGATATCAATACTTGTAAAAAATAGTTGCCACTACCAAATTCAATAAGACACTCAAAAAACTCAATATTTTGATAGAGTACAAGTACCTTTTTCAGTGAGTGAACAGCTTGAATAAAAGCACTTTTCGCGTCTCGATTCAATTCATCGAAGAAACCATTTTTCGCAGATCTCCAAAAAGCAACCTTCCTTGCAATTTTTTATTGCTCAACTGTTTTCACATCACTTTCGAAACAATAATTTTCCTCCACTTTTGCTGGTCTTTTGAGAGCCAATTTTTGCTGTGTTCTTTTGTGATAAACGGATTTTGTAATACTTTTGGCTCAATAAATATTGTATTGTATTGTATTGTATTGTAAAAGTCAAAAAAAAACGAAAAAATTAGGTTTTTTGCGGTTGTAAGCAGGCAAAGTTGTGTGCCCTCCTCACCATCTTATTATAGATCCTGGTTATAACATGTCAGGCGGCGGTCAGCCCGCGGCATGCGGCTTCATGCGCCTTCTCACCATGTTAGATCCTGGTTATAACATGTCAGCCGGCGGTCAGCACGCGGCATGCCTCCATTCCGTCGTTGTTTGCCCGCCGAGACGGTTGTAAACCGCGGCGATTTTTTATTTTTTTGCTTGTTCGTTCGTATTGGGTGTCTTTTAGGTTCCGACTCGTTCTCTAGGAGCCGCTCGGTCAGATTCAATTCATTTTGTTACCTACTTTTTAGTTATGTGCCCCCCCCCCCGGACTAGGATAGATCCGAGATTTAGCTAGGTTCACCTATGGTGTGATAGAGCACATCCTGATGGACCCAAAACGAGAATGCTTTCCGCGTTTATTTCCGTTTAGTTTTGCGGTTCAATCCCAAAGGAGGGGGCACTCCATACTCACTTCTTTTTCTTCTTCTTCTGAGCGTTTAGTCTCGCGCAGTCGCAGGGTCCGCTGTTCTTGTGATCTGTCGCCACCTCATCCTATCAAGGGCGTCATCTGCCGTGGCGCCGACTTCGCCGAGATCTCTCTTGATGACGTCCTTCCACCTTTTCCTTGGGGCTCCTCTCGGACGCTTTCCGGGTGCCTCGAAATCTAGGGCCAACCTTACGGGGTGATTCTCTGGCCTTCTGAGGACGTGTCTGTACCACCTTAGGCGCTGCTCCCTCATCTTCAGCTGGATCGGGGCTGTCTTCATCACTGCCCTAACATCCTCGTTTCGCACCCTGTCCCGACACACATGCCCACCTTAGCATCCTAATTTCCACAGCGTGCAGTTGCCGCTCCTGCTCCTTACCCAGGGCCCAGCATTCACTGCCGTAGAGGAGGGCAGGTCTCACTACTGTTCTATACAGCTTGCCTTTGAGCGTCCTGGAGCACCTACGGTCGCAGAGGATCGCTGTAGACTCCCTCCACTTGAGCCAGGCTGCGTTTATCCGTCCCCTGACCGCCTGGTCCACAGTTCCTTCCCCGGATAGGTCACTTCCGAGGTAGCGGAATTCTTCCACCTTCTCGATCGCTTCCCCTTGGCAGTCTAGGATCGATCCAGCGCACTGCTTAGAGCTGATGAACTTCGTCTTCTTCACGTTCAGCCGTAGGCCGTTGTCTGCGAGGGCTCTCTGCCACAGCTGCACCTTCTCCTCCAGCTCCTCCTGGTTATCGGCTACTAGGGCGATGTCGTCCGCGTAGAGGATCGTCCTGAGAGGGTCTTCCTGAAGGTGGTTCACTATAGAGTCAAGCGTCAGCAGGAAGAGGAACGGACTCAGAGCCGACCCTCGGTGTACCCCCACTGTGATGTCCACCATCCTTGTCACCCCGTGTGGAGTTCGTTTTCGAGCCCTCGAGCCCTCGTGTCCTTTATGACCGTGATCAGACGTTCCGGGACACCACTCCCTCGAAGGGCCTTCCAGAGTACGGCCCGGGGCAACCTGTCGTAGGCCTTCTCCAGGTCCAGAAATGCTAGGTAGCAGGGTTTTGGCGGAGTGGCGTTCTACCCCCCGCCCTTTAAACAGAGGCGTGGCAAATGTCTGCGTCTCCACTATCTCGTAAGGCAGCCACTGGACTCTCGAGCAAGCCCAGGGGGTTGGGGGTGGGCGGGCCAGGGGGACGAGGGGATAGAACGCTCGACCCCCCAGGGTTTTCGTTTCTCCCGATATTTCTCCATCACTTGACGAGCGATGAAGATGGCGTCTATGGTGGACCTCTCGAGCATGAAGCTCCACTGCACCTGGGAGATGGGTACCATCTCCCTCAGCCTTGAGTTGACCAGTCGTTCGTAGATCTTCATCGTGTGTGAGATCAGTTTGATCCTTCGGTAGTTGGAGCATTCGGAAGCGTCTCCCTTCTGCTTGAAGATGGGGACTATGGTGCTGTTCCTCCAGTCATCCGGTATCTTACCTTCTTTCGTGATTCTGTTGAGGAACTGCGTCAGCCAGTTGATTCCGAGGTCTGCCTTTCCGAGTTTCATCTTCCCTATGGCTTTGCGAACCTCTTCTTGGGTGAAATGTGTCTTTCCGTTGACTGTTCTTCCGGGCCTCCTGACGAGGAAACTCCTCGTTCAGGGCCCGGATTCATGAACTATTTACCGGCGGGTAAGTGCAAAATTTACCCCCACTTCCCACTTACGCGCGATTCATGAACGCGCGGCGGGAAAAATGCGAAGCAAGTGTCGAGGTAAATGCTTCCCCGTCAGCGCGTCGGGGAACATTTACCTCCAAGGCGAGGGTTTTGCTCCGCGGCCAACTTCTGACCCAATGCATGCCTCCGCTGGCCCTTAGCCAGCTCTGAGCTGGCCGCCAGCCGCAAATTCAATGCCTGGTAGGGGCTCCTAGTTGCCGTCGCCATGCGCACGTCTTTCGCCGCACTTCGGTGAGTTGTTTTACTTTTTGTGTTTCTCTATTAAGCTTGCATTCCACTTTTTGGGCTCTGTGGACCATGGCGGCCCACAATGCCTCTTATTTTTAAGTGAATTGCTTCCTTCAGTGGCATTGTGGGTCGGTTTGGGCCACCATGAGCCCAGTCCACCACGCAAATGCCCGTCCGCCACCTAAGCCTTCCTTGGCATATGTTGTCTATGGAGGCTACTGTGGTGGACGGTACCCATTATTAGTCATGTAGGCCCACATTTACTATTGTTTCTGTACTTCCTGCTATGCTACTAGTTTCCACCCCTCTCCCCCCCCCCCCCCCCCCCATCCCCCTCTCCCAACCCCACATTTCACATTTCATTTCCCCTAAATACGATGCTGCTAGTGTCGGTGCCAGCGACGTCCCAGCAGCAAGTGTGACTGCTTGGTCCCGCTGTTAGCTGATGCCAGCGGGCCAGCGGAGGCATGCACATTGGGTCAGAAATTGGCCGCGGAGCAAAACCATCGCCTTGGCCGTCATATCAGAAAACGGAGGTAAGTTCGGGGAAAGTGGCGGGTAAATGGCCGTCGAGGTAAGTGGGGGTAGAATTTACCTCCGGCCACGTTCATGAATCCGGCCCCAGGAGTTCCTTGAAGTACTCCTTCCATCTCTCTGACCTCGACCGGCTTCTGTAGTACCCTACCGTCAGCACTCTCACAATCTTCACTACTCGAATGTCGAGACTAGCTCTATGATGCGCCTTAGCCAGACGGATGGCGAACTTCTCTCCCTCCGGCCCGTCTAGTTTCTCGTACAGGGCATCCATTTCCGCGTTCTTTGCCTTCGCTACAGCTGTTTTTGCCAGCCTCTTCAGCTTCCTGTAGGCTGTGAGATGCTCGGGTGCCTTCGTCTTCTGCCACAGCTTGTAGGCCTCCTTCTTCTTCTTCTTCACCGCAGCCTGCACCTCGTCGTTCCAGAACCATGCCGATTTATCCCCTCTGGTTCCTCCCTTTGTTTCTCCCAGGGTTTCCTTGGCACATCTCAGGATTGTTTGGGCTACCCTCCTCCAGGTCTCGTTCACGGGACCAGCTGGATCTGGAAGGCCTTCTTCGAGCACTGCCCTTCGTAGTTCGTTCCGCTCTGAACCCCGCAGTTTCCACCAACGGATCCTGGGTTCCGTCCTTACTTTGGGCCTGTGGGTAGAGGTATGCTAAGGTCGGCTACCAAGGGTCTATGCTGTGATGCCACGTCTTCTCCCGGAATGACCTTCACATCCCGGACTGTTTTCAGGGCAGCCCTTCGAACCAGGATGTGGTCGACTTCCGTCCTCTTCCTCCGTTAGCATAGGTCACCTTGTGGCTCTCCCTCTTCGCGAACAAGGTGCTACAGACAGCCAGGTCGTGGGCGATAGCCAGATCCAGAATTCGTTCTCCATCCGGGTTTATCAGGCCGATCCCTTTACCTCCATAAATCCTTTCCACTCCTCTTCTGCCACTCCCCACGTGCCCGAACCTTGTACTTTAAGTTCCGTGCGATGGCCAAAAAGGTTGAAACACTGTACAATAACAAAGCTGCTCAAGAGATGGAGCTAGAGGATGCTCCTGAAGAATTCAAGGGTAGGTGTATTAATGCTGACAACAGTCGGAGCTACACTAAATATTACGAGAGTAGTCCCGAGCACTCCATACTCACGTCAAGCACCAAATGGAGTTGAACACTTGCATAACATGCTTACCTGAACCTCTCCTGTGACTATTGCGGTCTACTTCCTGAAACATTAAGGAAATTTAGGTGTAAAAACACGCCAAGCCTCCGACGACCTCCGACTGCCTTCGGCCGCAACGCATGCGCGCGCGTGGACAGGTTCGCCGTGTCGACACGTATAGGAACGCCTGCGGGCTCCACGTATCGACCCACGGCCACTGTATAGCTATCCCTGTACGTATCGCCACGGTGAACCTGTCGACGCGCACGCATGCGTTGCAGCCGGAGGACGCCGTGCCCCCCCCCCCCCCCCCTCCCCTTGGGATTGAACCATTTTTGCATTTTAGGTGCAGCTTAGATGCGCTCTATCGCATGCTAGGTGGACTATTGAAATTCTCTGCACCCATTCCGCTGCTAAGGCGTCCTAAAAAAATTAAAGAATCTTGTACCAAATTTGGACGCAATTCTGTCTGCCACTGGCCGCTCTTAAACGATTCTCCGACATAACGAACGCAATAAGTGGGCAACAACATATATTAGGTTGTCCGGAAATATGCCAGCGTTTGATTTTTTTTTCGTTTGATTTCCACGTCACCATATCCGACTGCTACGCTGAAGGCGGTCGAAGCCCATGGACTGCCCCCCTCCTATTATTACGCCAACTACCGTAACATTCTCAAATCTTACCGGATTTCGTCGGAATAAGCACCGTTCGAATCATCGCACTTTTGCCAAAGGGCCACCGGTCGACTTGTTCCATCAGCAGGAAAATTAGGTGGTCGACATTCGAAAAAATTGACGAGAGCTGTTTCGGTTTGGCCCTGATTGGCGAAGGTGTTACCAGCGAGAAAGTGTTCTCAAAGTGTTTGAAAAGGTGACAGTCGGTTGGTGAGAGGTCTGGAGACGTTCGCGGGTGAGGCAGAACTTCAACCCTTAATTCGTTAAATCTTCGAATAGTAAATTGCGAAACGTGTGGGCCGGCGTTATCGTAACCAATGCCGGCTGAAGTTGACGCAATTTTCGGTGTATTTCGCCGATTTCCTTACGGTAGGACTCTGCTTGATCGTTTGGCCTGCTACCAAAAAGTTGTAGTGGATCACACTAGTCGCCGACCGCCACACAGTGACCATTACCCTTATGGTGGAGGTTCGCCTTTGGAAAATTCCTAGGGGGTTCGTCGGCGTCCAACCGCTGCTAGGAGCGTTTCCTGCTACCATACAGGATCCACTTTTCATCACAAGTGATGATTCGATCCAAAAACGGGGCAGTTTTGTTGCGTAAAAGTAGAGAAGAACAAATCTCGGAGCGTGACAATTTTTGCCGCTCACTCAACTCATGGGCCCCACTTTTCGAGCTTTTTCACCTTCCCAAGGCATTTCAAAGCATCCGCGGCAGCAGTTTTACTGACGTCTAGCTCTTCTGCGATCCCGCGAACTGTTTGGGATGCTTCAGCTTCCACCAACTCCTTCAACTCGTCCAGGGGCCGGATTCATCAACGACTTACGTAACTTTAACGAAGAATGTGAGCGAAAAGCTCAGATGATGTGGCTTATCGCTCACCATATCGCTTGATATGCCGCGTTATCTAAACTTTTCGCTCACAATTCGCCGTTAAAGTTGCGTAAGTCGTTGATGAATTTGGCCCAGGGATTGCTCTACATGGTCCGCTACGAGGGTCATTTCGAGGCTGAAATCTCCGGTCCGAAATTTACTGAACCACTGGCGCACAGCGCTTTCCCCAACACTATTGGCCCCCCGCACTTGATTCATTTGCAGAGCTGTCTCGTACTTCAATAGGCCCTTCAAGAACAGAACTATAAAGCAATGTTGAAACATGAACTATTTAATCAGATAGAACGAAAAATTCTGTACAGAAAGTAGCATTAATGCGCAATGCAAGTTGAATTTTTACTTTGGCGCTATCCGACCATGGTGGGTGCAGTGCAGTACCTTGTGGGCTTGGATATATTCAGTGTACAACAGCTTGATGTAGGGTAGAATACTTCGCTTTCGTAGCCGAGGTTTACTCACGCAATAGGGTTGTGCTAGTATAGTAGGCTCTAGTACTGACAAAAACAAGAAAAATGCATCGTCATAAGGGTGCACCCACCTTAGTCGGATAGCGCCTCATCAAACCGCCTGATATAAGATTGAACTATGCTGATGAATCTCATATCAGGGGGCTCGGCGGTACTTTCCAACGTTACCTGCCGGTAAGAGGTTAATTTGGTCCCAGCGGCCGAATTCATCAACGACTGACAGCAATTTAACAGAGAAAATTGCAGTCGAAATCCCTGATAGCGCGATATGGTGAGCGATAAGCCGCGTTATCTGAGTTTTCCGCTGTGAATTCTCTGTTAAAGTTATGTAAGTCGTTGATGAATTCCACCCCAGGTGTCGTATGCTATTCTCTTCCCAACCGTCCCCGGCCGCGTTTGAAGCGGTCTCCGCCCACATTCCCGGTATGCACATCATGCGCCATCGATTTTTCGCGCCGACCCCGTCCCCGAGTCGGGCGAGAATAGCATACGGCCCCAGGTGTGTACCATCCAACTACAACCATACTCTCTTCGATTCGAGAGCGACCGCTCTGCTAAGGGGTCTGTGGAAGGTGAGGCTCACTCGAGACGAGTGAGTGACCAAAGCGCAGAGCACTGATAGGTTGATATACGATATGGAGGTAGACGAGCGGGCCTATAAAAGGAGAAGTCCGAAGCGGTGAGGCTCATTTGGCTGTCTTCTGGCGACTCCAAGCGAAGATCTGGTGGTCTGCAAGGTGACGAGACTTCAGCCGCTACTCGCGCTGTCAGCGATCGTGATGGGCGGCTTCGCAGGTGGGTGTCGGCCGAGCTGCGCGTCCAGCCGGTGACGGTCTGCCGAGGTGACCGCCAGGTGTTTCAGCAGAAGGCGAGGAAGCGATCGCACCCGAGGCGCCAGCCGTCACTCCTGATTTTCTGTCGTGGTGGGATGCGGAGCGGAAGGATTGGTTGCGCAGAGTCGGATACAATCTGATCGATCGAATCCGCGTTTCCTTCGACACTCCACAGGGAGCTGCAACCGCTTCTAGGAGACGAACGTGAAGTGGACGCGCTGAAGAAGCTGAACGAGACCGTTACGGGAGTTGAGCGGAAGGATCCAGAAACAGTCCGTGAAGAAGACTACAGAGACGTATTCCGCGCTACCCTGAATCTTGCCGATCAGTTGAGGCAAATTCCACGCCACATGGAGCACCATAAGAGCCGAGACGCGGTCGAGGCGCTGAAAGCCTTCAACTTCTGGACCCGCGAGTCTTTTCTGATTACGAACACTTTCATACGATGAAGAGGAAGTCTGAGGAGTATGATGATGCCGTAGCGGAATTGACGCTAGAAGTGGAAATTTACGCAATGGACGCTGGGGACCAGGTCGAAGTGGCTGAGTACTACACATGGTGATGAAGATGCTTGCTATATTAGTTCGCCAAACTGTGATCTATTCCCAGTGATTAATAAAGATCTTATTTATTGAAGGATTTGACGCCAAAAGCCATGAAAAACAGAGATCAGCGCGTTGTTCAGGTTGAGATGGAGCAGGGTTATCTGATAGCCATTAGAACTAACCACTTGCTCCGCTGGCAATATGCCAGCTCCTGCTGGAGTACCACGCAAACTTGCACATCAATCCGTGCCGAGACTGCTTTTGTCGCTGAGGGGGACATCGGAGATGGGTTGTGCGCTCTTCGAGCGCACAACTCGGCTAAGGAAGGGACTCCGGGGTGTGGGCCATCCAGGCGGCTCGTGCCAAGAATGCTTTCGTCGCCGAGGGGGACAACTCGGCTAGGAAAGGGATTCCGGGGTGTGGGCCATCCAGGTGGCTCGTTCCAAGAACGCTTTCGTCGCTGAGGGGGACATCGGAGATGGGTTGTGCGCTCTTCGAGCGCACAACTCGGCTAGGGAAGGGACTCCAAGGTGTAGTGCGTCCAAGGTGCTCGTGCAGGAACTGCTCCCGTCTCACAGTGCTCTCCTGTAGCGGCGGTGGAAGAGCCGCGATCCGCCACCGACCGCTCAACGACCCTCCTCCATATCGACTGACCATGGTGTCGGTGGATATCGAAAATGGCCACGTCGATATGACGCGACATCAGGAGAATCTGGTTAGATCTAAGAAAGACCGGGTTATCTTAGGGCTAGTGCCCACATGCAGGATGGCTCAAACAGATGAATACACTGTTTGAATGTAAAACTTTGAAGAACATTTCTCCCCCAATGGTTACCGTATATCAGATGGAGCCTATGAAGCCCGGAAACTGTCTGCTGACGCCTCTTGTACGCCCGCGGTGGCACTTCCGCCAAGCGGCTCGGGGGCAGTGGGTGGTGGCGTCGCTTCACCTGAAGGAGGCGTTGTTGCGGCGTTTTTTCCGTTTCAACTGACTGGTTGAGATTTGAGGGATTTTGACTTCTACACAATTTTCAGGCGTTTTCTGCGCCTTTTTCCAGCTGTATGCGCTTTCGCGCTCAGGGGCCGTATGCTCGTTTATCCCGAGTCTCCCCTATTGGGAATTGGGGCGTGAGAAGATATGCTGATATTGATTGATTTTCCCCCAATGGGGAACACGAGCATACGGCCTCAGACGAAGCAGGACCCAGGTGCGAACTCTGCGGACTGAGCGACGGAAGAATTTCCACACGACTGTTCACATCTATCTATGTTCATTTGACATCCATCCTCGGAAAACACTCCTCGTTATCTCGCCGTCAAATATAAAGCACTGGTAACGAATGTGTGTAATTCCGCGAACGTGCATCTCTGACGCCTAAAGGATACGGTAACCATTCGGGGTGTGTTCGTCAGAGTCGTGCTAGCCTGTTTGAAAGGTTATAACTTTGCACTGGCCGTCGCAAATAAGATGGGCCAGTCACGTAATGCGTCCCGTTTTCATCCGCTGGACTTGAACGGTGACGAACTGAGGGTCGCGGATGCGCATACGGACACGTTGCTCAGTTCGGACGTCCATTCTGGCTTCACAAGAAAACAGATTGATCATTAGGAATTGTTTGCGAAAATAGTGACCGAAGAGGTATGCGCAAACAACAAACGGAATTTCATCAGCAGTTGAATCAGTCGCTCTAGAGACGAAGCCCTTAAAACCGCCACTAAAAGTAAATTAAAACGATTTGAAACTTACCGAAAAACACACATTTCAAACTCCCATTGTTAAAATGCCGGTGAAATATCGTCTATCTGCCGACCAATGGCCGACAGGTGGACGGTATTTCACCGGCATTTCGACGGAATTACTGTGGCGGGAGTTTCAAATGTAGAGGGTGTCTCAAAAAATGTATACACTATTTGAAAGCTGATAACTTCGCTCACAGTAAAGGTATTAAGGACTCATATGAAAGCATGAGATAATAGAAATTTTCTGACATATGATCGGTATGGAGTGCGCCGTGCACTCGCCTGAAATTTTGAATTTTACACTCAATTGATTGTGTTTCGCTTGAACACTTGTTACAGTTTCTCACAAAATGACCGTATCGATTGATTTGTGCTTTTTAAGGCTAACAACTTAATGACATACTAAGGCTAGGGGAAAATGCAGGGCATCCTAGAAAATATAGGCACAGTTTGAAAGGTTCTAGCATTGCTCCTAGTGAAGCTTTTAAAGATGTTTGAGATTCATATGAAAGCGCGGGTTAACGAGATTTCTGCGGGGTGCAAATAGTCAGGATTGCGCCGTGCCCTCGCTTGAAACCTTGCATTTCAGGCTCGACAGATAGTGAATGGGCTGAATGCTTATCACAATCTTGTCACTACTTGGCCACATTAACCTGTGATGTGCTTCATTTAACGTTTTCCGTCGTCCAGTAGCTGCAATTATGCCGATTAACCGCTTTATTCAGCTTGAATGTTGCTCCATCAGTTCACAGAAACCGTCATGGAAGATGGGGCTCCTGCTCACATTTAAATAGCACAATCAATAAACTCGTATGTCACCTGTCTTTTACGTGATTGTCACGTTCTAAATATTAAAAAAAGCACAGCATAATTTAATGCGGTTAATGTGGCCAAGTAGAAACAACACTGTAACAAGCATTCAGCCGATGCACTACCAATCGACTCTGAAATACAAGGTTCCAGGTGAGGGCATGACGCAATCTTAACCATTTACAGGTCACAGACATCTCGTTGCCCTATGCTTTCATATGAGTCTCAAACATCTTCAAAAGCTTCACTAGCAGCAATGTTAGAACTTTTCAATTAGTATCCGCATTTCTTTAGGATACCCCAGATTTTTCGCAAGCCGTTGTGTGTTTTTAAGTTTTAAAGTAGGCTTTAAAAAAGCTCAAGTCAATCAAAACGGTCACTTTTCGCAGAAGAAGCTTTCATATGAGCTCTTGATTTGAAATGATAACTAATGCGAATATCATTACATATATCATTATATATAACAGTCGGGTGATATACACTTCCTCATTCGCAGCTACGGAGCACGCCTGTGGTCAAATACGGTAGTCTTTCAATTTAAAAAGGCTGTTGTTGTTATAAAAATAAAAATAAGTAATAAAATTCTAATAAATAATAATAATGAATAAGGAATAAATAATAAAACACAAATAAAAATAAATGAATAAATAAATAAACTACCTTAATATGAATAAATCGTGACAATAATGAATTATTATTATAATAATACATTTTAAGTGGTCACTTTAAACTTATACAATCGTATTTTATTACTTCTTTGAATTGTACCTCATCGTTTATTTAACCTTTTTTTTACTCCAAATTTATTTTCACTTTCTAATTCTAATTCTTTCAAATGTCTCTAGTTCTTTATCTTTTTCTCTTCACTCTTCCTTATCTTCCTTCATCTGTTCTCTCTTCCATTTTCGTTTTCCTATCTCTGTCCTTTTAGACAGATTTTAAAGAGTTCTTAAAATATACTCCTCTTCTTCACTGAAGAGCCACGAGAGGATTATAATACGAAAGTTCGTCTGAAGATAGTGGCGAAACGAACCTTTTTATAAGTTTTATATTTTATGACACAACACTCTTTTAATTAATTATAATTTTAAAATTCTATTTTTTGCACCTTTCTTTACTTCTTTGAACTTTACATCTTTTAATGATTTGCATTATTTAGCACCTTTACTGTGAGCAAAGTTATCACTTTTCAAAAAGTGTATACATTTTTTTGAGACACCCTGTATTTTTGGCAGATTTTAACCCAGCCCGAAGTCCGCGCCTAAAGTTGCTGGTTCATGTACTGATGAAGTTTCGTTCATCTAGCAGTGAAACCTCCATGGGGTAGTTTGCTCGTTCGCAACTATGAGTGTCTGAAGGAAATCAGCGCTTGTTAGCTTTTTCCGCAGGTGAGTGACATTCACAGATGTGTATCTGATTGGGGTGAGGATAAGCATTCCGTTCAGCAAAGATTCACCCACCTCCAGCTAATGCTTTAATTTCTACGCTTTATCCACGTAAGCCATGGTAGAGTCATTGATGAATCCGGGCTCTGGAGCATCTCTGCCAATAAAACCCGCCGCTAGCAATCTTAAAATTATGAAGAATTGGACAGCTAGAGCTCACGAGCAGTCGGAGGGCGTTTTTGAGCTGTTCTTGAACACGGTGCGGATGCTTCTCCGAGAGCTATCTAGTAACTGCGAGAAAATAACGCTGTGAAAGCTACATGGAGATAAAAAAATCAAAACCTCCTCCAACTCCAGATCCCGTAACCTTTGTGCGGATGAATTCCATGATGTGTTACTACTCGAAAGGCGGTAACTATTTACCAGAGCCGGGTAGTATTTTCAGCAGATTTTCCTGCTATGTTCTAAGATTTTCGTCGCCTTGTTCTGCTCCAATTTACTGCATCTAATAGCGATTCGATACAATTCCTTTTCGTTTATTCCTGAAATTTAGCAGCTATCCTAATTGCATTTACCGTAATCGCATCGATATATGCGGATCGACTTGTTGATTAAATGTGGAGCGCCTTCAGCCGTGGTTAATTTTGACCGGACGAGCATACTAACAATTAAAGCGACTTAGCGACTCTTTTTGGATGTAGTAGCATAATAGATGTTGTATTATTTATGTTTCCCATGTCAAGACATTTCACCCTTTCTGTGTTTGAGAGAAAATTTCCGAGCTTTCTTGTAGCCAAAAGGGTTGAATTCGTATGGTTGTTTAAACAGTGCTTGAGGTGCTTAGAACACCTATATGCGGCTCGTTTCAGATTGATATCGCGAAGGAATGCTGGACAGAGAACCCGAACGATCGGCTCGCGATTGATGTGGTGTGCAGCCGGCTGGCAACGATCAAGCAGGGCTCGACGAAGACGAACCTCATGGATCACCTCTTTGAGCGGCTCGAAGTGCACACGGCCGACCTGGAGAGGGAGGTGAGAGAACGAACGAGCCCCTTTTTCCTCCGCTTCGATAAGGAGGTTTCCTAAAGATCGAGCGCATACATTGATCAGCGCAGGTGATTCCAATTAGAGCATGTTATTTTCGAAAACTGTTTATCCTGCGCACCTGATGACATTGGCCCTTTCATACTTTCGTCCCGGGGGGGGGGGGGGGCGACGGGAGCGACTGGGTCGCTAGTGCAACGCATACGCATCGATTGATTCCGGGTGCTCGCTGAGCAATAATCGATACGTATGATTTGCATGGGCGACCGTCGCTCCCGTCGCGAAGTATGGACAGGCCCATTGTCTTCGCAGATAACTATTAGGTTGTAACGAATTAAATGGCACTGGCTCGCGCCATTTTTTGGCGTGTCTTTACGCGTTTGATCAAGAACAAACCGTAACATGTGGCATATCATTTAGAAGCGCAAACTTTGCTCTACCGGTGAGTACCAAATTTTCTATGTAAAAGTGGGAAAACTTTAGAGTTTTATTGACTTTTTTGCAGATGGACAAAAGGGTAATACGAGGCACTTACTTGTATGAATTCAAGCTGGGCACTACAGCTAAGGAGGCGGACGAGAAGATCAACGCCGCATTCGGTCAAGGATGTTCCACAATTCGGACGGCGTATCGTTGGTATCAGAAGTTCCGGAATGGAGATGAGAGCTTGGAAGAACATGAAGGTCGTGGAAGGCATAGTGATGTTGATGAGGACAAGCTGAGAGATGTGGTAGAGGAGGATCCACACGAAGGTACCAGGGAGACAGCGAAGGTTCTTGGCGTCAGTCACAACACAGCTGCCCGGCATCTGAAGGAAATTGGAAGGACCAAAAAGCTGGAAAGATGGGTGCCTCACGAGCTGTCTGAGGAGCAAAGAAACCGACGATATGAGATCTCGTCCGCACTGCTTCTGCGGAACGAAACGGACCCATTCCTTGATCGCATCGTAACCTGTGACGAGAAATGGATAATGTACGACAACAGGCGACGATCGGCACAATGGGTGGACAGCGATGAGAGCCCCAAGGTTTTTGCGAAGCCGGAATTGCACCAAAAGAAAGTAATGGTGACAGTATGGTGGTGTTCGCTGGGAATTATTCACCACAGCTTCCTCCCTCCCGGTGAATCCATCACGGCAGAGAAGTACTGCATTGAAATTGAAGAAATGATGAAAAAGTTGAAGGATATCCGGCCGGCCTTGGTAAACCGAAGGCGAGTTCTCCTTCTGCACGACAATGCTCGCCCCCATGTAGCACGAATGACGTTGCAGAAATTGAATGAGCTGAGCATTGAAACCCTACCACATCCTCCGTTTTCTCCCGACCTCTCCCCAACAGACTACCATTTCTTCAAGCATCCTGGCGACTTCTTGGTAGGGAAAATATTCAAATACCAACAGGATGCCGAAAGTGCCTTCGAAGATTTCGTCAATTCCAGAACTTCTGATTTTTATGCTACTGGGATAAAAAAGCTTGTGTCACGTTGGCAAAGATGTGTAGCATCAGAAGGTTTTTATTTCGATTAATCAACTTGCCTACAAGCCGAGATATTAGCTGTTTAAATTTACAGTAGTTCAGTGCCATTTATTTCGTTACAACCTAATAGTAACGACCTAATATTTATTGCGGCAGATTCACGTCAGTTTCTTTGAGCATCAAGTGGCTGGTGCTGAGGCTGTTGTAAGCTGTTACAACGATGTCTTGCTACGAATAAAGCTCTAGCGCCATGCGGGAATCGAACGTGCACCTTTTGGCTGGGCGGTAATGCTCTACGCCATGACACCACCGGCGCTGTTTGATCGAATGCAACATCTACGCCTCATGGGACCCATCAGCACTCACGCGTATCTCGGAATGAGCCTATCTATCAAGACCCTCAGCTTGTCTGGTTCCGTGCTGATATCAGCGCCAGCTCATCCGTGAACTATGAAGACGCGAAAACATCTGAAAATCATTGATTTTGAACAAGAATTGATTTTACGGTGATCATAAGCGGCGTTAGACCTAGTTTATACTTGCACCGCTGCGCGGCTCGGCACGATGGTCGGGATAGATATCGATCGGGCGGCGCGAAAAATCGATATATATGGCGATCGCGGTGCCGCGCCGCATGGCGGCGCAAGTATAAACTAGGACTTACCAGGAAACTATCTCAACGGTAGGTCGGAAAGGCCCAAGTGTTGTATATACGCAGAATCGCCTCTCTCTGGGAAACAACAAAATGCAAATATCTCGACCCCAATACAACACTGTGCAGAGTTAGGGACGACGAAAATTGGGCCGTTGGCGGCGTCAACCCTATGCCTGTAGGCGGAGGGCGGACTTAATTGGGCTGGAAACAGCGATGACGAGCGAACAGTGGTGGCGCAGTGTGTAGAGGGGCGGCATAATCCCCATAATCGCTGTTTCCAGCCAACTTGAGCTCGCCCTCTGCTTGCATGCGCAGGGCTAACACCGCCAACGGCCCAACTTCTGTCGTCCCTAACTCTGCACAGTGTTGTATTGGGGTCGAGATATTTGAATTTTCTTGTTTCCCAGAGAGAGGCGATTCTGCGTATATACAACACTTGGGCCTTTCCGACCTACCGTTGAGATAGTTTCCTGGTTAGTCGACCTCATTTGTCATGCGCCATGAATGCTACCTTCACGGGATATCGTGGAGCCGATTTGAATGCGTATTTGGCCACTATAACCGCTTGCAGTGAAAAAATCAGTGTTTTGTCTTATTCAGAAAAGCATAGAATCAGTAAAGCAACACTGGATGGATAGACAAAACACGCGCGAAGAAGCTCGAGTCATTTGGCACCTCCTCCGGCTACACTACCGCGCACCCTCCGGAGGTCGTAACCCGGTTATTTTGAAGGAAAGATAGCGCTTAGGACGGGCTTTGGAGGACAGTGTCCATCATAAATTCTGATTTGATCCGTTACCCCTTAATCTGGGTCAGATAGATTTCAGGAGTCTGCAGCTTAAACCGATGTTAAGACATGTGTCCGGCCAACAAACGATTTTTTCAATTTTCCTGAAGTTTTCGAGCACCAATTCACAGCTATTTACAGATAGAGATACAGAGCAGGGAACTGATGGAGCACAAGAAGAAGGCAGACCTCCTTCTGGGGAAGATGTTGCCTCGGTGGGTTTTCACATCAACATTGAGCCGACACAGGTTCATCGATATGGTGACGATTTCAGGCAAGTGGCGGAGCTTCTTAAACGTGGTCAGTCTGTGGAGCCGGAAGGATTCGACAGCGTCACGGTGTTCTTCTGCGATGTGGTGAAGTTCACCCAGCTGGCCGCTAAGTGCTTACCGTTGCAGGTACGAGTTCAGAACTTATAAAGAGGACTGAGGAGTCAAATTCTATCCAAGCTAAGGATCATTTCCACGTTTAATTGGAGGCTTTTCAAATCAAATTGAGAACTTTCGAAATTAAATTGGACACTTTTCAAAGCAATCCTGACGCTTTTGAAGTTAAACTAAGCATCTGTTAGAAGGAGGTCGCGCCCTGCACTCGACTAGAACGTCGTGGTTTTCACTCGATTGACAGCAAAAATTCTGCTTGTGTAAAGTAACTCAATGTAAAGTGTTGTATCTCGTAGACCAGTAACACAATGTAAAGTGTTGTATCTCGTAGACCAGTAACACAATGTAAAGTGTTGTATCTCGTAGATCAGAGGCGAGGTAGATAATAGGGATCTATCCCACTCGGAGGGGGCATATATGTAGTGATTTGCATATCCAATTCCTTAGTTGAGCTTCTACGACAGCCTCAGCCGCTGTCCCCTTATGTGAGGGCTTTTATTTAAATTCAGGGGATGCGGTTGTGTGGCATGGGATGACGAACGCAATTGACACATTACGGTTGCTCCCTCCCGACTAGGATTGATCTGAGAATAGCTTTGTTAGAACGACCTGACATTGCGAAAGCGTTTTACGGCCTTTCGAAAAGTACCTGATTTTTTGGGATACCCTGCATTTTGCGCAAGTTGTAGTGGGTTTTTAAGTATTAAACTTGAAAAGTGGGCGCGTGGAACGCAGTCGGAGGAGGCGCCGGCTGTCGCCTGCACTCGATACCAGGTTCCTGGTTCGGATTTCCCGCCCGTCCAGGCCAACCAAGCCTTTTCTCTGGGAAGGATAAAGCGCTGACGTGTTCATCGGCTGACCACCGCAAGTCATTGTATGGCCAAATACGCATTAAACTCGTCTCCACGGCATCCCGTAGAAGTAGAATGCGTAGCGCATCCCAAAGGGGATTGAATAACGCCGTCATTTATCCTTTATTATCCTTTAAACTTGAAAAGTAGTTTTAATCAATCGATAAGTGTTCATTCTAAACACAATCAATTGAATGTAAAATGAAAGAATCCAGAGGAGTACATGGCGCTAGCACTACCTTTCATACGTCAGGAAATTTCTTTTTTATTGCACTTTTATAAGAACCTTAATTTTTTCGGTACCTTTTCTTGTGGCAAAGTTGTAACCTTTCAATCAGTGTATACATTTTTGAGACACCTTTATATTTCTAATTTCTAGAATTTAAAACAATGCTCAATAGTTATATAGACTTATCACTTCTAGAATTTGGATACGACTAATTAAGATGTTTATGCTCATAATCAGCGTTCAGGTCATCTCGCTCCTCAACGAGCTGTTCAGTTCGTTTGATCAGATTATTGAGGAGCACGATGCGTACAAAGTAAGTTTATCCTTCTAAATACATATTGAATGAGGGTAGAGTGCCTGGAGGCCATAATAAACATGCCAGTACTTGTCGTGAATGCGGCCTATTTGGGGAAGTATGGACGCGCCGGCCAATCAGGACACTGATCGTAACTCTCCCCTCTGTGTGGCACGCTAATTTGTTGTGCCCTGATTGGTCAGGTGCGCTTCCTTGCCATCTAGGCCACATTACCGATCAGGGCCAAATTATCCGATGCTGTCATCAACGGAGCACCACATTCAGGTCGAGTCCATCGGAGACGGTTACCTGTGCGTGTCAGGTCTTCCCACCCGGAATGGGTTCAACCACATCCGAGAAATCCTGGAGATGTCCTTCTGCCTCATGGAGTACTTGAAGACGTTTCGCATTCCTGCACTGCCACGCGAACGAGTGGAGCTTCGAATTGGAATCAACAGTGGTACTACCACTCTATGGTACTGCTTCTCGCCTTACAGGCCTAACCACTGCATAATTTTAGGCCCGTGCGTTGCCGGTGTGGTCGGCCTAAGTATGCCGCGTTACTGCCTATTTGGCGACACTGTGAACACCGCGTCTCGCATGGAGAGCAACGGGAAAGGTTTGGCTTCAGTCGTCTTCACTGTGCTGCTTTTGAGGAACAAATTAGGAGAGCTCCTCTATTTTTCAGCATCACATATTCATCTGAGTGACACGGCTCAGAAGCTGCTTGTCGAGCACTTTCCAGGACAGTATGAGATCGTATCGAGAGGAGACGTCATCATTAAGGTAAGGATACAGGATTACCATCACACTCCTAAAATTCAGGAGTATCGATGTATTTGGCGGCAGTCAACGGACCATCAGAGCTTCTCGGCGAAAGCTCTGAAATAAAGTTGCGTCCACTGGAGCACTGTGGCACGCTACAGGGGCGAATGGAAACTGATCAGCTTCCACTCGGGAGCAACTCAGTCCAGCACTACAGTGGTCTTGCTTTCGCGGAGAAGTCCATCCAATGCGGTGGTGGACGTTCTGATGGTTCTTTGACATCCATTGATTCAGCAGATGTGCGCGAAAATTGTATTGCATGACTGGTCCACCTAACGAATCTGTGTTTCCTCAAGAATTGGACGAATTGTGCTTCCATGAGCCCTGAAAATGTTCCTTAACTCTAATGCAAAGATGACGCTAGGATGGAAAGAGACCTACCACAGCAGATGCCGCGAACTAGCACCTCCGTCTAGCTTTGTGGGTTCTGATCGACCTGCTCTTTCGTTTAAGCTGTTTAAGGAGTCCTTTATTTTTCCCTGCTAAGCGATTGCAGTTCAAAAGGTGATCGTTAGGCCTGTTCATACCTCGCGACGGGAGCGACGGCAGAGGCGGGAGCGACCGGGCGAAGGATACGTATCGATCAGTGCCGGGCTGTCGCCTAAGAAAAATCGATAGGTATGCTTTGCTTTGTCGCTTCTGTCGCTACCGTCGCTTCCGTCGCGGAGTATGAACAGCTCCTTAGTGACTTACAGTCACGAGCTTTTGCGTACTACGGACTATGCGCCGAGGATGACTACGGAGACGGTTCGGAAGAGACGGGGCGCTGTTGATTCAGCGATGAATCACGAATCGCTCAATCATGTTTGTGTTATTTGATCTAACAAAATTAGTTAAAATCCTACTGTAACATTCCATCAAATATTTTCCAAAAAGGTACATAATAGACATTTTCAACAAGTAATAGGCAGATATTTTTGTGGTTTTTCAACTTGATGGCCTTAATCGATCGCAATTTTATAATTGTTCAGGCGAAAATACACGGTGATCATTCCCACCCCTCCCCTATCCTAGAGTACCAGCTTTGGCAACAAGCATAGAGGTCATGTAGCATAAATAGCACAAAGGCTCATCCCCGATGGCGACTCTTGACTCTACACTGAGTTTGCCGCGACTGATCGCTCCGCGCAGGACCATGTCCTTCACCGATTACAGTAACCCAAAATTCCGCCAAATGTGTGTTGAGGCGGCGAAGTAGGAAAGCGCTGCGGCGCAAAAAATCGATAGCTATGCCGATCATCACGTCGCTCCACGCGGCGGCACAAGTATAAACTGGGCCTAAGTCGGATAGAGAACAGTATGCATTGGATCCAATTGAGGATCTTCGAATAATTGGATGATTCGGATACCGCTATTTCCGCGGAACCCGAATTTTCGGATGATTCGAATAACGGCGATTTTGGAGATCTCGGGTTTTTGGGTTAATCAGATGAGGGCGATTTCGGCCTCGGATTTTGAAATGATTCGGATCTGATATCCGAGAATGATTCATACGGATCCAGTGTACATGTGCAGGGCTGGCTTCATTGAACCAAGCTTCTGATTACTTGTGGGTGGCCGGTGTTCCTTATCGGCACCAAGTGGACGGCTAATTGTTGCTCACTACCTGGAATATCGTGTTTTACTCCACGGATTTGAGCGCACTCTCATGTGCGCTGAATGAATAAATAAGTAGATAAATAATATCAATGCAATGGAAGAGGTCACCACAGAAATTGCGCTGCGAAAGGTTTTGTCGTTAAAGTGGGAATTCTGGTCTCAGCTGGGACCGCAGGTGCTGTAGAGAAGTCCGAGAAATGCTGAGGCATACAGGGTGCCTTGGCTGGATTCCTGTTTTCTAACCTCTTTGACTGCTAACATTCTATCGTTTCCAGGGAAAAGGTGTGATGGAGACCTTCTGGGCGATGAGACGAATACCTGCAGAAGAAGCAAAGGAGCCACCATCTGCTGCATCCACCGCAGCGCTACGGCAGCCAAACGAGCAGAACGACTCCTGATCAGACACCCTCTCCTGCGAAATGAAGAGCCCAGGCTGAGGCCGCATGAGCCCAGCCGTTTCCCGATTTTCGCATTCTGCCCGGCATGGGACCCGGCTTCTGAAGACACGGGTAGGTTTATGAAGCATGGATACCAGTCAGTCTTCCTGACCGTGTAAGTATATATAGTTGTGTAGCGTTCTTTGTGTTCACTGTTGAAAAACCTGTTTATTGTTGTGAATAAAAGGCTATGAAGAATGTGTGCTGATGAATGCGCTTCAAGTCGTTGATTTCTCGACTTCTATCTAGCACTCCTTCTCATCCATGCCGTTGGAATGCGAGATGCATGGACTCCTGACGGGCTTTTGCTTGATGTACTGAATAGCGAGAACAAGTACCGTCGGTAGTCGCTTATGGAGAACATGGTCACCAGCAGCTTGTCGGATATAGCGAGACGATGACTCCCAGGCCGTCCGTGAACGACTGGTCGGTTTCCATTCCTCCGAATAGGATCAAGTGGGCGGCGCTGGCAGGAAAGCTGAGGAACAGAGTTGGGCAAGCGATCTGAAAACGACGTGATTTCCAAGATCAGAGTCAGTTTCTTATGTTTTGGCGAGTTCTGGTGCTTCTTGCCGTTTTCTTGTCTATTCTCATTTTTCCACTCACATTTGTACGTTGAAAGACAATGCTATGCTAGTCGCGAATGTGTGCAGCACTGGTAGGTGCGAGCGCACAAGGCGATCATACTGCATCGAATGGACATGCCAAAGAAGCATTTGGTTGGTGCTCTGATTGGTTGTGATTAGCTGGCGCACTCCCACCTCCCAGTGCTGCCCACATTCGCGACATGAATCGATACTATGGCTGTCAGTTTTTATCTCACATCCTGCTGATAACCACGTGTAGAATCGGAGGAGGAGGCACCGGTTGTCGCGTGTACCACGGGTGGATCCAAGGTTCGAGGCCTGCGCATGTATTGTTACTCCACGATGGCTGAACTGTTGCCGAACTTCCCTAGGTAGGGCATAACACTGACCGTCCGCCGGTTGGCGACCGTCAAAGGCCAAAGAGGCAATCAAATCGCCTTAAATATTTATTTGCCTAGCGGAAATGGAATGGGTCGCTTAATCCACAATAGGGCTGATTGACGACGTCCTTTGCTGTGATTAGTCATGGCGCCTTCAAAAATGGAACCCGTTTTCTAGAGGAGAAAACAATGAAGGTGGCCTTTCGTCATTCCTTTCTGGGATGCGAGGCTGGACGAATTGGGGGACCAGCGAACCTAAAAAGATTCTGGAGATATTTTTGAGTGCGTTTTTGCATTTGACAGAGGCAACAATTTGTTTACAAACACAGATTTTCATTCAGAAGTAGCGCCAACTAGGACATTGCTCCAGCCAAGGGCAGTTGGTGTGCTCTCATTGCCGAACGCCCTATCCATCGCTCCTCCCCACGGCTTTGGGCAATATCTCGCTATGTACCGAAGGTTTTCCTCACGGGCAAATATAGATGTAGATATATATGAAGCAGCTATTCGTCAGAATGAGCAGTGACGAAGGAATCGCAGCCCAGATCAGCACCAGTACGGCGCCGCCGTTCTGCCACTGATGAAGTAGACCGACGGACACGTGCACCATGTAGTTCTCACCGTTATGAGCTCGCTGCAATCTTTCGGAAAAATGACTAGTTCAGCTGCAGCGGCACAAATAAACATCTGAGCAAAACAATCTCCGTGTCCCCTCGTCTAAAGACCTCTGCATCACTGTTCCACAAGTTTTCAAGACTTTTATGTCGTGGCTTTATTATCTGGGGCTTCTAGAATACCGCTCGAGTCACGCGGTATACGTCTTTACTGGAACACCGCATTTTCACCGAGGATGGCCTAAAAAATGAGAGCAGGCGCGGTGCTTGATCGCTGCGTGGCTCCTAACGTATTTGCGGCAGCCAATCGCGCCTCTGCTCCCTTCGCGCGTAATTGGGGTCGGTCGGTGTTTTGGCGTTCCCGCACCCCTGTGGTGCGCTTAAGCGACACGTTTCAAAAATGAACAATTTGCCAATTTTTTTAGAAACGCGTTTACCTTTTAGAGGTGTTTTAAGAAACTTCAAAGAAAGGTATATTTTGGTACGATGTGGAAGAACTCGTTCTGATTTGAATGATGTGCAGTGTGATCGTAGAACACTCTCCAGTTTCGTTACAAAGACGTAGAATATGACGTGAAAACGGTATATATTTAAAAAAGCTTGAGTGCGCGACAGCCATGTCCGGTAGGGCGCGAGCTATCCGTTCCTGGTTCGGATTTTCCGCTCAGGCCAACTAAGCCTTCCATCACTCAGGGTCAGTAAATTCTTCTCTCTGAACGTTAAGATAGGAGTTGTTCACCGCAGGTTATCAGCGTATTGACCGACTGCTCTCTATCGATCGTCTTTATTGATTTTTTCGCGTTAGCATGCTCGCCAGTTGAGGTTTGTCTGTATATCGGTCCATTCGTCATTCTGTGTCGACACAGGAGAACTAGCGTCTGTCCACTTTTGAGGTAAGAGTGGCTGGCGGAGTGGCGTTCTATCCCCCGCCCTTTAAACAGAGGCGTGGCAAATGTCTGCGTCTCCACTATCTCGTAAGGCAGCCACTAGACTCTCGAGCAATCGCAGGGGGTGGGGGTGGGCGGGCCAGGGGGATGAGGGGATAGAACGCTCGACCCCCAGAGTGGCTTGAGTGCACTGGCCAGTGGAGGCTTGGTGGCAGCCTATCGATCGCTTGGCAATTATCGATCGATTTAATCGACTTCTTCATCGTTAATCGTAAGGCTTAGACAGCACGCGAATGTGGTGGCCGCAGGACAGTTACCCGAGCTTCTCAAGGCGTAAACAGAGTCAATCGGATCGCTGTTATCGATCAATTTCGTCGATTTTTTTCGGAGCGTTTGATCCACCAACCCGTCGATATGTTTGCCGGCGGAGAGACTTTGATGCAACTTAACAATATCAACCGGTTGGCAGTTATCGATCAATTTAATCGATTTCTGCCCGGAGATAATCGTTAGGCTCGGACACGGCGCGAATATGTTGGCCGCAGGACAGTCACATATCTGACCTTCCCAAGACGTAAACACAATCAATCGGCAGGCTGTTATCGACCGATTTCATCGATTTTTCTCGGAGTCACTTGAACAACACGCGGGAATGACACGGACCTATGGAGAACCTTCTCAAGGGCAAAAATATTATCATCTGGTCGTTCATTATTGATCAGTTTGATCGATTTTTGCTTAGAGCTGAGCGTCCGAGGTTGAAGTAACGTGAATATGCTATCCAGTAGATCACTCAACGAATATCGTCAGTTTGATTGACCAAGTTTTTGTCTGGGGTTATTTCGTGCATGACGGAGCCTAAACAAACGAGTAAAACTTTTTTGAGCCGGTACCTTCTATTCATCTTCCCACCAGTTATTGATAGCGAAAAAATTGAAAATTAAAAAAATACCGGAACACAAAGCAGCATGGTCGTCGATATCGCTACGTCGTCCACGGCCATCGCGGTGAAGAAATGCTTGTAGGTTTTGATGGTTATTAGTGGGTGTCGCATGTACAGAACGAGAAGTACGGCGTTCATCAGAAGGGCCACGGTAGAAGTAACGTAGATTGCCGTCACATAAGACGACGCACTGTTGTTCATGGAATACTACTGTAAGAATCCTACTATATATAAGCGAGAACGGTCGTTTGTCTGTGGGTGAGTTTGTGTGTGTGTTTGTTTGCACAGAAGTGCTGGGGGAGTGTGTTGGGAGGAAGTGTGGGGAAGGGGGGGGGAGGAGGTTGCAGTTGTCACCAGTTTGTCAACTGTTGTAGTTGTCGACGGGCGTCCATGTTCAGGCGACATGTCACCGATGTCGCGCAAAGGACGTTCAGGTTGAGAAGAGGTGTCACCGATGTCGCGCAATGCAGGTCCGGCTTAAGAAGACGTCACCGACGTCGTTCATCAGGTGCCTGGGTTTAGAAGTGGTGTCACCGATGTCGCGAAAGGCCTGTCTGGATTCAGACGACGTGTCACCGATGTCGCGCTAGGGGTTCCGGATTCACACGACGTGTCAACGATGTCGCGCAAACCACGTCCGACTTGAGAAGACATGTCACCGACGTCGCTCATCAGGTGCCTGCATTCAGAAGAGGTGTCACCAATGTCGCGAAGGGCCTTCCAGATTCAGACGACGTGTCACCGATGTCGCGCAAAGCACGTTAGGGTTGAGAACACATGTCACTTACGTTGTTCAACAGGCCACCGGGTTTGGAACAGGTGTCACCGCTGTCGCGCGAGGATTCCGGATTCAGACGGTGATACCAGTGAAGGTGGGACCAGTAATTGTTGGGGACCGGTGAAGGATGGGGTTCCAGTAAGGGAGAGCGGTAAAGGGTTGACCAATAAAGGAGGGACCAGTGAAGGTGAAACCAGCAATGGGGCCGGTAAGGGGGGGGGGGGAAGCAGCGAAGGGGACCGGTGAAGGGGGGGGGGAGGGGTCCAGTGAAGATGGGACCGGTGAGGAAGGGACCAGTAATGGGGACCGGTGAAGGGGGGGGGGGGGGGGAGTGGTCCAGTGAAGGGTGGACCGGTGAAGCAGGGGGAGGGGTCCAGTGAAAGGAGGACGGTAGAATGTTGACCAGTGAAGAGGGGACCAGGTGAAGGGGGACCGCTGAGGAAGGGACCAGCAATGGGCACCGGTGAGGTAGTGGGGGGGGGAAAGGGGCCAGTGAAGGGGGGACCGGAAAAGGGTTGATGAGTTAAAAGGGGACCAGTGAGGGAGGGACCAGTAATGGAGATCGGTGAAGGATAGGATAACCAGCGAAGAGGGGACAAAGGGAGGTCCAGTGAAGGTGGTTGCAGTAGTAGGGACCGACGAAGGGGAGGGGGGGGGGGGGGCTGACAAGTTTTTTAATGAATGAGAGAAGGCCTAAAGAGGAGAAGAAGACGTTCGGGGTGTTCTATACTCCGGGTTTGGGGCGTAGCCCCAACCAGACGTTTGGCGGCCGGCAGGCCGTTGAACGTCTGGTAAGGTAATATCTGAAAAGCAGCAGAACTTGGCAGAAATTTCAGACCCCACCGTGTAGAATGCAAGAGGTACTAGTCGCTAATGTGGCCTACAAGGGGAGACGTAGACGCAGCAACCAGCGCCAGGTAGTACATGTTGTCCTGTTTGGACGACTGCACGCTTGTTTGATGCGATCTGATTGTTGTGGAGCGCATTTCCATGTAGGCCACACTAACGACAAGTGCGTTTTGAGAGTGCCTCGGTGGCGATAAGAGACAGAGACGTTCGAAGGTAGAGGCTTGAATTGGCGACAGTGTTTTGGATGTTGAATTCTTGATCAGCTCTCTCCAGATGTGGTGATGTGCCGCTTCTGATTAGCGGTTTTGATAACTGTCGTTGAGATTACATATATCCTTTGCAGCTCGAGACTGATAGTGTCTAGAATTCTGTAGTTGGTGGTAAGAAGTAGGTAATTATGGAGCTGATCTAAAAATTACCATAGTTATTTAGCGCATACCATAGTTATTTCCGCTGAACTTTACAACCTTTTGGGAAATGTATTCGGATGTCATCTTTTCCACGGACAGAATACCCCCTCCCCCAGAACAGGTGACTTCGTAGTTTTTTTTTTCAAGGAAAAGGTGTTGGCCGAGGAACCCTTTCGGGGTCAAAACCGCCTGCGCTGTTTGACCTACCAATCCATGTCCCACCCCCTCTCCGTTTCTGTGTTCGCCATCGATCTGTTCTTGGGCGGGATCGATTCTCCTGTAGCCGCCTTCGCTTCGCACTTCTCCTTCTAAAGCCACGTCTTCAAGATGATGTGTGAGCATCTTGAATCTCACAGGTTTTCTAACATCCTCTCGTGAAGCTGTTTCCAAGGATTGAATTAAAGAAATCATCCAGGATGTGTTGCCACCGTAACTCGGTGTTCGTTTCATCGCGTCTAGTCCTTTAACACTATCTTTCCGTTTCATGTTTAGAGTTTCAAGTGGTTCTTGTATCCTTAAAAGGTCGTGTAAATTGAAATATTTATTTTAAAATTATCAAGATTTTTTAGGGCGCAAAAGTTTGAAGCGCTTGTCGAATTGGTCACGGAGGCGTAGCCGATTACTTGACTTGTCAAGTAAATAAATTTTTTTTATTAGGGGGGGGGGGGGCAAAAGTAATGAGACAAATTGAAAAAAATCTTTATCTCTTCATAACTCATTTAGAGCTCAACGATGCTGAGGAATGTATTTGCCATTAAGGGCAATGACCTTGCTGCCATCGCTCAGCCAACTTCCTGATCCCATCCTTCCAGAACTGCTTGGGCCTGGTGTTGATCAACTGCTCGATATGGTTGTCAAGGACTGCTTGGGTTCTTGTGTCCCTTCCGACTAGGAAGTCCTGTAGGCTCAAGAAGTAGTGGTAGTCGCATAGAGAGATGTCCGGCGAATACGGTGGGGTGAGGCATGTGAACGTAGCGCAGCTGAGAAAGCATATCCGTGGTCACTTTTGCCCGATGGGGTGCAGCGTCGTCGGAGATGAGGACCTTCTTGAAGCGCTGCGAATGAATAAGAGCGAGTCGCCGGCCCATCTCTTCTAATTCGTTCACCATGGCCTTGGAGTTCATCGTAGTGCTCTTGGGAAACAGCTTCCAATAAACCGATCCGTGGGCGCAGATCCAAAAGCTCCAAAGGTGCTTCTCGCCGTGAGTATCTCGCCGAACGAAGGTTGGTAACAGGTCACCAGGCCTCACCCAGACTCGTTGCTTGGCAGGGTTAAGGAAGAAGACGTACTTCTCATCTTGCGTGAATATTGAGTCCAGGCTGCTCGGGGTTGGGAATTGGGCGGGATTTGCGCGACACAGGTCGACTCATCAGATTGGGGTTTCGGCATGAGACAGACTGCGGTTTTGGCATGCTTCTGGAAAGGGCGGAAGCGATAACCTATCTGGTGGGCTTCAGTAAGTAGCATACAAACATACAAATACGACAAGCACGAAACCAGACTCCAGCCACGAGATATATGGACACGGCATGGGGTGTTTCATTACTTTTGCCCCCCCCCCCCCCCCATAATACATGAAAAAGACAACATTAGAGGGTGAATCTTTGCTCCATAAATTCTTAAGCCCTTCCTATTTACACATTCAGAAAGATCAAGCCTCTCTACGTCGATCATCGATGTGAATAAGGGCGGGTTACTTCCGTAGTCGCCGTTTTTCATGAATTTAAGTTTTCTCTATCCGAAGGAGACGGTTGATAGTAAGTGGAATTTTGCTGCACCAAATTTTAAACACTGCTTACAAGGAAAGGTTACCAACTCAAGGTGAGCTTCTACGATGCTATTTTGACAGGATGTAGGGCCCTATGAGCGGAGTCCAGAACCGCAGTAAGTTTTTGCTAAACGCCTTTTTAAATACCTGAAAAGGAGGTCTGAAAGCGTGCGCGCAACTATCATCAACCCCTCCGACACCCCACGAGGTATACCTCGGCGGCGCAGTTGGTACGAGAGATGCCTCGTAGGAGCACACCGGAGGGTTTAAGCTCGAGTCCGCGCACTGCCGAAGTTCTTGCACATATTAGATGGTTATTATTACGCTTTCTCATGCTCACAGGAGTCAATTTTAGACCATCAATGCTTACAACAAACCGAGGCTATCTATTTGCGCCTTCATATGTGCTAGTTTTTTTTTTTAACAATGCCTATCTGCACCACCACTATATCAGACCATATCACCAATCATATCATACTCTATAATAATCCGCTAAGCGATGAGTCACACTATCGATCGACGCGATGAGTCATAAAATAGGGGAAATTACGGGGAAACGGGACACAAATTAAGGCAAGAAAATAGCGGAAAATACCAAGACGTCTTCTACGTGCCTGGCGACTCAGTAGACGAGCTGAACACGTCGCCAAACGTGCCTAGCGTAATCGAGGTCGCTGAACATGATAATGAAGTTCGTTTTTGAAGTGTAGATCACCATCGATCGATATCGATCAAATTATCGATTTTTTATGGATGTCGTCCAAGCGGTCCGAAACTTCAGCCCTGGGGGTAATCGAGGTTGCTGAACACGAATCTGAAGTCGACCAATCGATATCGATCGATATTATAGATTTTTTGCGGATGTCGTTCAAGCGGCACGAAACTTCAGCCCTGGGGCTAATCGCAAAAGCTCACCTTGAGTTGGGATCCTTTCTTTGTCAGGACCCCCACGAGGATTTAATTGCCCTTATATCTAGGCTGAGGAATCCGACTTAGGGACTTATGTTCACTATGAAGCTCCGAATTCGCTCATCACTACTGCAGACGTCCTACAATTGCGCCCATAACTTCAAGCATGCTTGCTGAAGGTCACAAAGCTACAAATAACCTTCCATATACAGGATGTGACGCGTAGCTATAAACGGACGACGTAGTTATATACGGACAAAACTTCAAGAACGACATTTTTCTGTGGCGATCTTCCGAATACATATATGATTAGGAACTTCGATTTTTTTTTCGTTTTTTTATTTGTTTACCCCAGAATCCGTGAAAATCGAAATCTCTGATCATATCGGATACGGACCTGGTTTCTTTCACTGCGATAGTTAGAGCTTGAAATTTTAGGGTGATTCAATTTTATCCTCTCACTTAACTCCTTCAGGTGGAAAAAATTTATTCCTGTGACAATTCAACTATGTATTTGGTTATGCAGATGTGGTCGATATGAAGAGGGATTTAAAAAATCTCTGTACGCTGTAAAAAATCTTGTTAGTCTTAAAATAAACATCAGTTATCATTAGCGTTTTCTCATTAGGTTCACAGGGTACGGTGTTAAATCGTTGCTCATTTAGGTGTATAGTGAGATGACATTCTTCTAAAATTGGCCAAAAACTTGTCCTGGCCGGATTGAAGTCTGCTTCAGAAGATCCACTATTTTTTCACTGTAGGGTGATCAGCATTCTACACGTTATAGGATTCATTTCCGATTTCACAACGTGTCTCCTTCAGCCAGAAAGTTGCGCTTGACTCTCCACTATTTATTAAAAAATTAAAGAACTGCAAAGATTACGAGTGAGTCTTCTCCTAAGACCAGTACGATATAATAATATTCCCCCCCCCCCCCCTCCTTTCCCGCCCTCTTGAGGTGAAGCCATAGTATAACTCTCTCCTCCTCCTCGAACCTCAAGATTGACCCTGAGCTGTAACTAAGCACGTTCCTGCAAGCTTTTCTACCGTTCGTCTTCTTTCAATCTTCCAAAGATTTCTATAAGTTTTTTTTTCGTAAGGTTTCTAGAAATACAACAATTTTCCCTCCTACTCGGCAGAGGTCTTTGTCTCTATTTTCGGCAACTGTATTAAGATTGAAAACAGATTTTAACATAAAGAAGGAGAAAAAGGAGAAAATTGACTTGAAATTGTTTATTAAAATCAGCTGACGAAAAATTTTGGTCAGTAGTTTTTTGGCTTATTTTATGAACATTTTGGCGTTTAGAAAAGATGAAAGATATGATCGCACATGATGCTCGGCAAACCGCAGGCGTCTGTCTATCTGTGATTGGTTGCGGCTCTTTGTGGCACTGGGCACTAGCCCGTAAAGTACCAGTGACGTCCTTTTTCGCTGCTTGTTCCGTTAAATGGGAAATTAAAATCGAGACATCTGAACATTGACGAAGGCGAGTATGTAAGGATAGCGCTATACGTAGGCATAAAAGCTTCGCAGGGAAGGATCACAGTTGCTAGCTGTCCCGTAGAGCGTGGCTTGTCATCTGGCAAGGTTTTTGAGAAACGTCTCTCGGGCTATCAATGAATACGACTGTCTAGAATTCCTTGCACATGCGGTCTCTGCTAGGTGATTATCGTCAGAGCACTGTTTTTTAAGGATTAACCTTCGGAATGTTTTTCCTTGTAGTTGTAGTGGCGTAATGAAGCTCCACTAGTCGTCGGAGCATAATTACTTACCATTGCTTGGTTAGGAAGAGTTGATCGCTGGCCTGTACACCGGCTGGATACCGCATGCCATAGTAGCTAGATAGGCCATCAAATTTTTCACAGAAGTAAAGTGCACGGCGCAACCTCAGAAAGCGTTGATTAACGTTAGCTTCTATTTTCCGATGAAAGCGGCTGAAATGCAATAGTAAGCAACCCAATAGCAGAGAACATTTCTACAGTGGGTTCTTCTTCATCCTCCGCTCGTCACGCCAACTGATATTGATCCTTGGCGCTTCCTACGTACGCGATATCGCTGCGCGCGCTTCATAGCAACGGAGTATGAACTGCTTCAACCGTGGATTAAAGGAAGTATTACGTCATTCTGAGGGTTATATTCGTCCGAATGGAGCAGACTTTATAAAGGCAGAAGAAGGGGAACGTGGTGGATCCTACGAGGAATGAATTCCCTTTCTCACTGGGTGTGATTTAAATTTTACTGCAGTCCAAATTTTTTTTACAGAAGTAAAGTGCACGGCGCAACCTCAGAAAGCATTGATTAACGTTGGCTTCTATGTTCTTTTCAAAGAGAAAATATTATCTACAAGTCTATAAGGTTTTCTTAGAGTTAATACAGGATGTTGACCGTTTTTGTATTTTCTGTTTTTTTTTTTCACTGCAACACTTTGTATTTATGATAACCGTTCAAACTGCACGCTTTTCAAAACGAAAAAGATGTGTATTAAAACGTAGTACATTTGTCGTAATTCATATACTTAGTATACAAAATGTATAAAAAATACCGGCGTTTCGCTGACTCGAACCCAAGAATCCACCGGTGTGATTCCCACCGACTACGCTACCTAAGCAGTCTTCTCGTGGGGTGCCTTAGGTTTTGATGAGTGTTGCGCCCACGTTTTCACACCTCTTTTTCCGGTCTTTAGAAAAGCGTTCAGCAATAACCAACTGCGGTTCTGGAGTCCGTTCACACGGCTCTATACACGATCAAAATAGCATCGCAAAAGCTCACCTTGAGTTGGGAAGCTTTCCTTGTGAATCCATCCGCTCCCGTTTCTCTCGAGACATGGATACCAGTCAGTTTTTCTGATCGGAGGTGCATGCAGTTTCTATGTGCTTACTGTTCAAGAACATTTATTTATTGCGAATAAGGACCTGACGGAGATGCCGATGAATTTTCTTCGAACCGTTGATCGAGTTCTATTTAGCGCTTCTTTTCATCCATGCCATTGCGGTTCGAGATCTTTGAACTCCTGACGAACTCTTTCTTGATAGAAATAACGCGAATAAGTATCGCCGGTAGTCGGTTATGGAGAGCATCGTCACCAGCGGGTTGAAGAGGGGATATAGCGAGGTTAGGACTCCCAGGCCATCAGCGAATGATTGGGAAGTGTGCACTCCTCCGAATAGGATCACGTGGGTGGCGCTCTCTGGGAAGCAGAGCAGCAACGTCGGGCAGGCGGTCTAAAAACAATGTGATTTTTTAAGACCTCTCCCTTCTTTAACGCTACGCCTTTTAGGTCTCACAAGCGACTCATGGTGGTATATGATAGTGGGTTCATTACAGAAGCAAATTGTGGAGAAACTATTCGGGAACGATCTTTTGTAGGCTTTCCCGAAGCCGCAGCGAAGCGAAACTCGAGTTGTTGCCATCTTTCCTATCTGTTTTCATTTTTCCATCCACACTTGCACGTTGAAAGACTATTCGGTACTAGTCGTGGAAGTGGGCAGCATCGCGAGGTTGAGGCGCGTGCGCCAATCAGGATGGGCGGGCCGAATGGAGTGTTCGTTTGGTGCTCCGACTGAATATGGTTAAGTGCCGCACTCCCATCTTGTGACTTTCTAAGATTTCACAATCTATCTAATAAATACTGGTTCGCCGGCCCTCGGAGGGATGGAAGTTTGAACTTAATTTTTTACCAACCTGTTTTTACTGTTGATGCCTTACTAGAAGATAGTCTAAAGTCTGGTCTTTAAAATGATTTATAATAGTGTAAGCCAGTTCACGCCATCTATGAGAAAAAAGCGAAATTGAGTAATTATAGAATAAACCAATAATTATCTATTAATAGAAATAATGAGGAAGATAGCTGACCGACCTGAGCTAAGAGAACGCGAAACATTTGTCGTTGAAGCCGCTTCACATGTGGACCGAGTCCGCTCTGTTTCAGGTGGAGGTGTATTCGAACAGCGCAATAGACTCCGATGCACGCCAGCGACACCGTTATGACGACGAAGTCGGCACCAAAGAATCCGGAGAGAGAGTTGTTGGAGCTGTGCTGAAATTGATGGTGTGGTCGATCGAAGATGCCCTAGTGGGAAAACAGCTAAGGCCAAGGTTTTGAATGAGGAACTCTAGGCAACTTGCCACTAACGACACTCCAACAAATGCGTACGAATCGATTTCAGGGAACTCGGCATAGATCTGCGCCTTGAATGCCTCTTTTGGCAATGAGCTCATCACTAGCAAGCAGCCGTAGTTGGCCAACAATGTCAGATTGACGATGCAGATGAGCAGAATCCAGCGCCACGACGTGTACAGGTACGAGAGGTCGTTGCTAGGCGTGGTTTCTTTTAGCAGAGGAATTTTTACGCTTTTTCGTTAGAAAGCAGAGGAACTGTTCTTTCCAACTATGTGTTCCTGTTTCTGGAGAATCGCTAGCATCTTTAGAATAGTACAACACCTTTTTCCAACCATTCGTACTACGACTCTTCGCGTATCTAAACTTTAATGGTTGTAACTTGGTCGAAAATCGAAGGAGGCATATGCAAATGTAGCAGCTGAAAGAAGGACGATGAGAAGGAAAAAATCCATTACTGTTAGATTCAAGCGGTTATTGGAAGATCAGAGTGGTTAGAAAGCAAATAAGAGCCTGACAGAGCCGCTTCAGTTGAGCGTAACTGTAGAAAGAAATCAGATGTGAACGACGAACAGCGGTAATTCAATTAGATGGCTAAAGACGTAGACTTTAAGATATCGTTACTGCTAGCCATTTCATGGAACCTAAAACTGTATAAAATGCGCATCATTTGGTTGCTACATGACCTCGCCGACACGCGGCAGTCGACAAGCGCCAACAGTGGGGTCCATCTTCGAAAACGAATCGTGCGGAAGCACTTCTTTATTAGTTCACAGTTTTATAATGAGAAATGGCACTATGGGTTGGGTACATCCGTTCCGTTTAGTGCCTTCCTATCTGTGAGCCTCTAGGGATTTTTTGAATCCTGTTCCTCCGAAGTGGTTTGGAGATTCTCAGCCCGACTGATTTGTTGATTCGTTTCTAAATCAGCTCAAACCACTACCTGTCAGTCTCCTAAGACATGAAAGAAAATGTGTATTCTGCTGAAGGTGTTACGTTTGGAGCCTATGAATGGCAGTGATTCAATTCTTCTTGCATGACGACCCTTCTACACCCTTAATGGATCGTCACGTAGAAGTTGAATGAACGCCAGATCCAAGATCGTCATCATGCTATATATTCAGCATACCTTTCCCTAACCGAGCGTTTTCTATCGAACATCCAAATGCTTTCTTTGGAGAAATAATGCTTTTGAAGCAGCACGATGTCAAGTTCGCCTCTGGTGATTTCAATCGCCATAAATCATCCAATTTGTAAGAAGATGCGATCCCTTAATATGCGTCAGGCCTACAGTGGTATGGCGCATATAATAGTTTCTAGTTTGAGTGAAAAGGTTCTTTCTGAGTCGGGTTACGACGTTCTGAATACGAGCCTCGAAAACTGACAGAACTTTGTTTACAACCTAATAGTTGGGTTTCGTGTCCCCTCCACCGACACAAACAGGGCAGAGGAAGCAACTCTGAGATGTGAGTTATTTTGACACGGGCGGCTTAGATGGGGAACAACCCGGAATTGCCTCCCGTGGCCAGTTCAGACAGAGAACCCAATCATCATAGCGGTAGAGAGCATCAGGGGGACGGTCAGGAGGTACACCCGCCCCTGCTGGAGGGCGTGCCATCTTCCTCTCGTGCCCCTTGCTCACCCACCCCCAACCTCCTAGACTTCACCGAGAGTCTAATGGCTGCCTTACGGAATCTTTGACATACAAAACAAAAGTTTTCGGTCCGCAAAGCAGCGGTGTACCTCCTGGCGCCACGCCCCCAAGAAGGGGGCGGGTGTACCTCCTGTCGCGCTGCCAAAGCGTCAACTGGGACGCTCGTAACGTTGGTGTGCTCTGATTGGCTGGCGCCTCCCTTGTCACTCCTTCCTCCGCGCATTGACAGTATTTCCATATGTACTGAGAATTGTACCTACCGGCAGATACGTATATAGCGATATACGAAGCTATTGGTCAATATGAGCAGCGACGAAGAAAGTGCAGTCCCGAGCAGCATCAGTGTTACATCGCCATCGTGCCATCGATGAAGTAGACCAGTTGAGATGCGGACGAAGTAGGACTCCCCGTGATGAGCACGCTGTAATCCTTTGGAAAGTTGATTAGTTGAGCTGCAGTGGCAATAAATGAAAATCCGATCAAAGTCGTCTCCATGTCTTCTCGTCTTTAAACCTCGGCACCATTGTTACACAAATTTGTAATATTTCTGTGGCACGACTTTATTATGTTAGCCTTTTATTGGTTTAAAACAGGCCTTAAAAGGAATAAAATCTTGCAAAGATTCTGGCGAATAGCGTCCAGGCACGGAATTATTATCTATTAATTATTAATTTGTTGTTTATATGTGGTTATATTTCAAACATCACTCCCACTTCAAATTGATACGAACAGTGTCATATCTCTGCAAATTTTAAATGTATTAATATGGGCTTTTTCACGTCAAATTAGACACTTTTCAAGCCAAGCCAGACCTTCTTCCAAGCAAGCATGACGTTTTTGAAATTAAATTGCACATCTTCCAGATTAAAACGACCATCTTGCAGCAGGTTGCGGATCTTCAAAAAGTTTGGAATAAATTCTTGTCTAAGGAAAATTAGATATATCTCTTTTTGAAATTTTTAAAAGTCACTTGATCCAGTCGGTAAGCTTTTCCTCAAGTAGAGACGCTCTGCAATGATTTACATAGTTTTTTTTTTTGCTCAAGAAACTTACAAGGGATTTTTTGTGTAGAAATTTTCGCCGTTAAGCAACACGAACTTTACATTATTGAGCCTTTGCAAGGTGTTCTTTGGCTAGTAATGGATAAATCAGGGGTGGACACGGGTCCGGTTCAGATTTCCCGCCCAGGAGAATCAAGCCTTCTGTCCCTTCTGGATCGGTAATTTGGTAGCATATTTCTCATCCTGCGTCGCAACCTGGTCGAGTCCCAAGGAGCCACGTCCGGTGGGGAGGGCATCACCTACATATCCTCATTACAGAATGTTAGTAAGTAAGGGTCTGACACGTACTTATAATATTTTCCGATTTTTAAAAACAAAAAAATCCCAAGTTACTATTAAGTGCGTATAACATGTATATTAGGCCAATTCTTGAAAGTGGGACCACTGTTTTCAACCCATATAAACTCAAAGATATACGGATGCTTGAAAAAATACAAAATAATTTCACCCGAAAACTGATGATGAGGTGTTTTGGATTGGACTACGCCTCTATCCCAAATGGCACAAGACGAGCCATTCAGCTGGGCTTACCGTCCTTAAAACGCAGAAGAACAGTATTCGACCTGATAATGATGTTTAAAATTCTGACGGGCAGGGTTAAAAGTTATGCCTCTGGATTCTTTTCAGTAGATCCTCTACCTAGAACAAGATCTGGCGGTATAAGAACCACGGATGCAGTTGTGGGAAGCCAAATCAGACATTTCTTTTCAAACAGGACTCTTCGCATTTTCCGTCCGTTGCTGAGGGATAAGGTGCTTGAGATGTCTCTCAGTAGTTTTAAGATGCTTGTCGATCAACGCATTAAGGAACTCTAAATATGTGGAGTGTTCCTCTTTGCTACTGTTCTTTTCTGCATCTCCTGTAGTTGACGTGGTATTAATTTCATTACATTTGTTAGTTCATTGTTTGCTTCCCTTATGTTAGTTTTACAGTGTGCGATTTGGATTGTAGCACCGCGCGATAACTCGCGCCTCAAAATAAATAAAATAAATAAATATCGCGATGCACGTTTCTTCGGCCTGGGTGGGCTCTCCTACAGCTTTTAAATAGTACAACCGTCTTCTTTCCCTTCAGCTTTCTGACGACCATCTAATCTTTGGAAGGGCAGTAGACGTTATCCTCAATGCGCCTCGCCTACAGCTGTGCTTAAGCGTGGTCAGGTCCTAGGAGCCTCTATCAAGGGGAGGATTTCACCTATCGCTATGCTCGGTTCGATTTCGGTTATCACGGGTTGCTGCCGGTCTGTCATTTTTCTTTTCTTCTCGATTACCTTTCGCCTGCAATCAGCTTAGCCCTAGTTTGTACTTGCGCGGCCACGCGGGGCGGCATCACGATCGCCATAGATATCGATTTTCCGAGCCGCCCGGTCGATATCTATCCCGACCGTCGTGCCGCTCCGCGCGGTGCAAGTATAAACTAGGACTTACACGCCACGGACATTTTGTCAAACCATGGAGGATATTCTGTCCTCGTTCCCGGGAAAACACGAGAAAAAACCCGTAACTAAAGGTCATCGTATTAGGACACGTGAGCCGATTCGGTCCATTTGGCGAGTGATTTCCTTCATCTGCCAACTAGTACTTGTTTTAGGCGTATGGCTAATATTACTATTTAGCATTCTACAATTGTAGTTTTTTTGTTTTGTTTGGTCGTTTTTAAACTAGTTTTTAACCGTTTTCCTTCGTTTTGTCCTATTGTGTTCTTTGTCTTGCTATTGAGCCACGAATCACTGAAATTTAGCGTGCCCTCCATGGGCAGACAAATAAGTAAATAAATAAATAAATTTGCCCGGGAGGATGGAGCACTGACTTCTTTATCGACGACAAACATAATATTGATCAACTGTCGCCTATCGATCCTTGTGCGACGTTGTGTACATGGTGGTGAGAGTAACGTGAATTCGTTGGCAGGTGAACAAGGTCAATAATGTCTAAACAATCGCCGGACATCACCAGGTTACTTCGCCAAGCTTTTACATGGCGTTGAGGTGGTTCCCAATCTTCGAAAGCAAGCAGCTACATGGACATGACTACGCCAGACATGCGCTCAAATAGCCCCGTCCTACAGTGAATTGCATGGCGAAGTTGAGAGGAACGAGTAAATCCGTCCTCGAGCCGAATCATTTTATTCATCTTCCTCAGCTATTATAGATGGTGGAAAAGAAAAAACGTGATTATTAGGGAAGAATATTGTATTGATGTTGGTGCCACCTTACCGGAAGACAAAGTATAAGGCACGTCGATATCGCTATGTCGTGTACGGCCGTGACGGTGAAGAAGTACTTATACGTTTTGACCGTTTTCAGTGGGCACCGCATGTACAGAACGAAAAATACAGCGTTCATCAGAAGAGCCAATGCAGAAGTGGCGTAAATTGTCGCCGCATAAGCCGAGGCATTACTGTTCATAGAATATTGCTGTAGTATAGAAGCACTATCTGAAAAGTAGCAGAAACTGATATAGAAAGTATTGATACAGTATGCCATATTAAATTGATACAGCACCTACCGTATAAATAAGGAAATGAGGTATCTAGAAATGAGAATGAAAATTAGGCTGCGTACATACACTGCTTCAAGGAATGAGACTAAACGTGTGATGGCAATTAGGACGGCAGAGCACTTTCAACGTCTCTGCGAAAATCTCGACGCGACAAAGGAGAACGTAAAGTTTATAGCTTAAAGAGCGCATCATCAAAATACAGAAGACAATGAGAAGTGTTACGGATTCAATGACGCAAACGGATCGCTGCTGATGAATAAGGAAAATATGTTGTCGCGTTTGAAGGAGCTCTTCGAAGCATTTTTCAATAAGGAATTTCCACATCCACCGATACCACTACAGGGTGGCCGATAAGTATTGTCGCGATATTTGTGCGCACCTGTTTTTCTTATATTTTTTTAAAATTGTGTGTCTTTGCGTTCTTCGTTTACGACACTGAATCCAATTTTTGTGGTATATGTAACTTTTTGTTTGTAGCCTCTATAAGACCGTACCCTCATCGAGAAGCAATAGCCCGCCTCGCTGAAAGCGGATAGTCCATCACCGCCATTGCGAGGAAGCTCAGTATTCCATTGAGAACAACTCAACGGATCATCAAGCAGTGGAAGGAGAAAGGAGTCGTCAGCATAAAGGTAAAGACAGGTCGTCCTCGTTCTGTGAATACAAGGAAGAACCGTGCGTTCATCAAGAAGAGGATCGACAGAAACGACAGCAAATCTCCTAACAAGATGGCAAAAAGCCGCGGAATTGCTCGTTCTCCTGTCCAGTCAATTGTTAAGAATCAACTAGGACTTCGCAGCTATCTACGGCTTTTGTCAGTGCGCCGCCTCGATGATGTGCTGTGGACAGATGAGAAAAATTTCGTGGTCGAAGTCGATCATAACGCTCAGAATGATCGCCAGCTCCTCAGACCCAATCAAGGAAACACTCGAAAAAGGAGGATAGTCACAAAATCGCTGTTTTGCAAAGGACTGATCGTGTGGGTCGGTATCACAGCAAACCAGAGGACGCCGCTGGTTTTCGTGAAAAGAAACGTGAAAATCAACGCCGGAACATAACAAGAGGAGTTTCTGAAGAAAGTAGTCCTTCCCTTCTATGAAAAAATTTCGAAATGATCTTTCAACAGGGCTGGGCTCCTGCCCATGGAGCGAGGACGACGATTGCGTATTTGGACGCCAACTTCCCTGGATACCTAACGAAGGATCAGTGGCTATCAACAGCCCGGAGTTAAATCCCCCGCACTTTGCTATATGGGGATATCTAGAGCAGATGCTGAGGAAAAGGACACCATCAATTTGGACCAGTTTCGTCGCGATTTTAATCAAGCCTGGGCAGAAACCTATGCCAGCTACCTGCGGCGCACCGTGGAATCAGTGAAACTAAGACTTGAAGCCTACGTAAAAGCCAAGAGAGGTCACTTCGAAGCGTTCTTATGAAATTTAATCCACAGATTGTTAGTTATATTGAAGAATAGTAACTTTTGAAAAATCTCGCGTATTATTGAAATATGACGTTTTTCGCGACGACAATACTTATCGGCCACCCTGTAGTATCGGCAGTGCAAGGTCCTGTACCTCCAATACCTCTTGAGCAAGGAGTAGCAGCTCTTGAGAAAATGAAGGTCAGAACACCAATTGGGCTAAACAACTTTGCTGTAAAGACATGAAATAGCAAGCATTGAAATATAATTGTGTGCCTGGCAGGACTTTCCAGCAAAGTCATCGAGGAAGAAAAGTTCTGAAAGAATGGTGTGACGGTACCGACTTTTGTGAAGAACGGAAGCTCTGCTGAACATTCCAGCTCTCGTCCCGATTTGTTTGCTGTATCGTGCGATGGAGATTTTGAGCATGATCTCGGAAAAAGTTCGCGGCGCTGCCGAGATGGGTAGAAACCGACGTGGTTTCGCTGTTAATTTCGGGACTACCTATACAGTTCATTCCACCAGATTATTACTGGAGAAACGCCAAGAGAAGGGCTAGAGGATTCATATCGCATTCCTCGATCTGAAGAATGTAAGAGCCTAGGAAATCCATCGATAACTATGCAATCGATACGCAAGGCATGGCTTAAGCTTAACGGAGATCTCAGTACATGATTACAGGAGACGGAGCACGGTCGGAGCACGAGCGACGAGCAACAGGGGATTCGAGCCTAAGGGCGCCTGAGGATCGGTCGACTCGTCGCTCTGCCGGCCTCACCCGCACCCTTCCGCTGGACGACTCCTTGCCCACTGATCTCGTGTGCCTTATACGTGTGGACTGTGCGACCGTGAACATATGTCTCACCCGTGTTTCCACCACCAGGAACTGGTACCTATCATTAGAAAACGTTTGACCGTGTCCCTCAGGATTTCTTTGCATTGTGCAAATAAGTCGTACCGGAGCAGCTAACCAAGTGGGTCACACTACTATATATGAACGTCAAAAGATGTGCTCGCACAGATGCTGGAACATCACTGCTGTCTCTTATCACTGTTGGTGTTCTTCAAGGCTCCACGCAGTCGGCGTTTCTATTCATCCGCGTATCGGTCGTCGAGAGAGATCTTCAACAGTCGGCGCCCAGGAGAGAAGCCAAAGTGAAGTACAATACCACGTGCAGGCTTGGAGTTGTCGAATCTCAGCGTTCTGATTACGTCTGAATATCATGGAGGTGAAGTACCTGACAAACGGCGAGAACGGCAGGGACTCGATCAGAGTGAACGTGTCGAGCTGACAACAATGGATGTTGTCAAATCTCTAGACTCAAAAATTTCCAGCGACTTGGAGTTACTGAGATCAATCATACCATAAACTCTGCTCGGCTCAGAAAGCAAGTCAAAGAAGCACCACCGGATTACTCTGTAATGGGAATTTCAGAGATAAGTTAAAGTCAGAGGTGTGCTGCTCTGTAGCTCGACCCGTGCCGCTGTATGGATCAAAATCCTGGCCTATGACAAACGATTCGAAGCGTCGACTAAGTGCCAAAGATGAAAATGCTGTGTTGGAGTGCAGATACAAACAAAACGATCACCTCCGTAACGCTGGCATACGGCAACATTTTGGCATCGGTACTATTCAATGCAAAATGCGAGAGCCGTTTGAGGTGGTTCGGTCACGTTCTGCGAGGTAGCTTAGAGTCCGTTGCGAAGACAGCACTGAAGGTGGGTCCAAAGTAGGATAGTTCGGAAGGCCTTGGCAACGATGAATCGGCACCTTACATAACGACATGAAGGCAGCAGGTCTCTACTCCATTCAAGCAGCTAACAAGGATGAATGGCAATCGCATTCCAGACAAGTCGATCTGCCTCGTTGTCGGACAAACGCTGAAGCATGAGTGAGTAAGTTCTAAAAGAAGACATATCGAAGGCAACCATCACAATGGCCATAACTATAAATCTCCTCAAGAGTAAGACTGTGACCGTGACTAATGAGCGGTTCCGATAATCGCAGTTGAAATTACATCCTTTGCATACGAGCTTGTTGTTTCAGAGTCACAACAATGTCTAGAATTCTACTGCATGTTGAGGGAGATAAGTTTTTATTAGGCTGATCCGAAAATTGAGAGCGTATCATATTTCTGTTAAATTTTACATTTTCTTCGTTGTCGCCACTACTACAACATTGCAGAAAATTCCTGATGCAAAGGCGGGATTGACTAACACCGTTCCTTAACTACATACTGTCCTTTTGTTTAGTTTATTCACCTTCAACATATCCGCTAAAAGATGAACTTTGGGCGAAAATCGATAATACCGATCGATACTGTTTGCTTGCTGTGAAAGTCTGTATGGTTATAACAGTGATATGCGGCCAGTGCTTAAAACAGATTAATAATGCCAAGACGGAGACGTGAACCATGAAAGGCGGCCACTAATTTTGCGTGAGCGGAAGGACACATTTACGGACCATGAGAAATGCGGAATACTAAAGCGTTTCGTATTATATTTACTGGGATGCAGCGCACTAAGAAGTGGGTAAAGGACCGCGTTCATCGGTTCCTGTTTGGATGCGCCACGCATTTTGCACCAGCCAACTAACGAGTCAATGTTTTATCCGTCGCGGATAGGTACAGTAGCATTTCACCGACTTCGGAAGGATGTTGATCTGGGCAGGAAATCCGAAGGAGGAACCTGGATTCGGAGTGCACGCGACATCGCGCGTTTTTTCTGAATGCGCTGAGCCTGCAGCAAATTTGGGTATGAAAAAAAAAACATCACGAAATCTTCCAAAGAAAGTGAAGAGTAGGGAAACCACATAGAAAATGAGGAAGCGATCCGTAAGCAGCTTATGGGCAGTTAACGTGCCCCATATCCAATCCTGCCAACCTCTGCCAATCGGACGGCTCTGTCCGGCTGTCCTTTAAATTAAAATACGGTTCTCCGATAGATGTTTTGTCCCTACACTGCTGGACATAATTTTAGAACCACTCAAATTTTTTCTCAGGAACTGTGAATGATGCGAAAAAATCTCTTCGCAGTCACAATGGCATAGACGGAGCGGGCGTGGATAGCAAGAAGAGCTGTCATGTTGGAGGAGGTCTTTTGAAAAAATTCATTTTCTACACAAATACATTCTTAAGGAGTCACCATCTTCAGAGTTACAACGTAGTAGGAGATTCATACACGGTTCTTGCATGCCATAGTTACACAAGGCGTATAGAAGACACCTGACGGACTTTTCCTGATATAAATAACGAGCACAAATGTCGTCTGTAGTCGGTTATGGAGAGCATCGTCACCAGCGGATTGAAGAGGGGATATAGCGAGGTTAGGACTCGCAGGCCGTCAGCGAATGGTTGGGAAGTGTGCTCTCCTCCGAGTTGGACCACATGGGTGGCGCTTACCGGGAAGCAGAGCAACAGCGTAGGGCAGGCGGTCCGAAAACGACGTGATTTCCAGAGATGTCTCACTCGACAATGTATAGTGGCATTGAACGACGAGGGAAGGAGGCTTATTTTTGCCTTCTTTCATGCTGTCCATACCTCTCTCTCTTCCAGCCGCGTTGAGACATTGGAGGCTGTTGCATATGCTCGTCACTTTCTGCAATACCGACAGCATCCTTTGGTCTTTGGGCGGAAAAAGCGCAAAAAAGACTTTGGATAGAACCAGATTGCTTGCTTCAAAAAAAAAACAACAAAAAAATCGGATATTTGGGATCAGCATCCAGTGCTCTACGTGGTAAAGTATTTGGCAAAATTGATCACCGAAACAGCTTGCTTCAAACTGTTAGAACTCAGCTTAAAAGCTTAATCTTAACATAAGGAGGACGTCGAAAACGAATTCTGTCAGCCGTGAGTAGGCTTTGGCTCTCGGGATTTTCAACAGAAGTGGGAGTGTTTCTTTCGATCGCTTATAGTTAGAAATGTGATTAAAGTCAAGATTTTTGTTGAACCCGAATGCCTACATAGTCTTGAGTATAGCTAAAACCTCCTGAAGTAACGGTCCTCGGCTGCGATTTGCCTCTGGCGATGGCAGACTGCTCGCAGCTGCCAAGAATCTGTCACGGTAATGGGCCGTCCTTCTGGAGACACGATCGTGAATGCTGGTCAGTCTTGCTGGCCGTGTAGGCACGTGCAATTATGTACCGTTTTATGTATTTATTGCTAAAAACGTTTTTATTTATAGTGAATAAAGGGCTATGAAGATTCCGTGCTGATGAATCCGCATCTAAGGGTTGGTTGCTCGACTTCTGTCCCGAGCGCTCTTCTTCATCCATGCCATTGCAATGCGAGATGTACTGAGGACAGAATGGATTGTGGACGGGGTTTTCCTCGATACGAACAGCGAGAGCAGATATCTTCGGTAGTCGGTTACGGAGAGCATCGTCACCAGCGGATTGAAGAGTGAATATAGCGAGGTTAGGACTCCTAGGCCGTCAGTGACCAGCTGGCAAGTGCGCACTTCTCCCATCAGGATCACGTGGATGGAGCTTGCCGGGAAGCAGAGCAGCAGCGTTGGGCAGGCGGTCTGAAAACGGACGCAATTTTGAGATCTTCCAAGCTATTTAGATACTGAACAACGAGGTGGGGTAGCTAGCCTATCGCTGACCCTTTCTTGCTAGTCATTTGAGAACTCACGAGCTGCCTATGGGAGGCTGTGATAGTTTTTTAGATTCTTAAAAGGAAACCCACTTGGGCTTTCTCTAGGCTTTGAAGAATATTCTAGCCAGTTTGTATCTAGTATTGGGGTTCTGTGCGCGTGTAGCGCAGTCGTAGGAGGGGCCGGCTGTCGCGTGCACTTCATACTAGGTTGCTGACTCGCACTTCCCGCCCAGGCCATTCGAACATTCCATCCCTCTGGGGTTGGTACCAAACTTTTCTGGAGAGGATAAGGCGCTGACTTGTTTATCGGCTGACCACCACAAGTTATTTCTATGGCCAAGTACGCATCCAATTCACCTACACGACATTCCGTACATAGATGTAGAACGCGTGGCGCATCCCAAAGGGATTGAGTAACGCCATCCGTTATCATTTATTAGAGTTCTCCTGTGATCAGATACATAATAGCAAAGGATAAAGGATGAAGGGCGACGTTACTCAATCCCTCTTGGGATGCGCCACGCATTCCACTTCTACGGTATGTCATGGAGGCGATTTGAATGCGTATTTGGTCATGCAGTGACTTGCGGTGGCCTGCCGATGAACAAATCAGCATTCTTTCCAGGCAAATCTAATACCAGTTCACCGACCGACCCCGAAGAGGTGGAAGGCCTGGTTGGCCTGGGGAGAAATCCGAACCTGTAACCAGTTTCGAGTTCGTGCAACAGCCGGTCACTACTCCCACTGCGCTACACGCGCCACCAAGAATGCATAGATCCATGTTATTAGCCACGCTAGGGTTCAGTTGACAAGAATTCTCGATTGCTCAAGATTTTTACAAAAGTTGAACTACGTAGAGCTTCTTGACTAGTCAAACAGGGTGCAGCCACATTATTACTCAATCTGGAACGGAACACTTCAACATGGGTGGTCTCCAACGGGGGTCAAGAACTGCCCGAACTACGCGGCGTTGACTGCCTTCCGAATCAATGTCGCCGTCTGTGTCGCTGACGTTGGGTCCTACCTGACCACCCCTACGGTCATTCGCCATTAATACGGTCCAGTATTGGATTCATTCTCATGCTTCTTGAACTCTACGTCCTCTGAAGCCGAAGCCATACGTGCTCATCATGCGAGGTATGTAGCCTAGGTGATAAGGTACGTCCCTCTTTATCGCAAGGGAAGAGGCTTAGGTCCCAATGAATGGGGTCCACCTTACAACGGAACGTGCGTTCTACCCCTCGCACTATTGGCGTACCCAACCCAACCCCCTGGGCATCATGAAGACGATAGCTGACCTGAGCTAAGAGAACGCGAAACATTTGTCGTTGGAGCCGCTTCACATGTGGGCTGAGTCCGCTCTGTTTCAGGTGGAGATGTATGCGAACAGCGCAGTAGACCCCGATGCACGCAAGCGCCACCGTCATGATGACGAAGTCGGCACCCAGGACTCTGGAGTAATCGTTGGAGCTGTGCTGGAAATGATTGCGTGGTCGGTCGAACAGCAGATGAAGCCGAGGTTTCTGAATGAACAAACGAATGCAACTTACTATTACCGACATTCCTGCGAATGCATGCGTGTCGATTTCAGGGAACTCGGCGTAGATCTGCGCCTTGAATGCCTCGTTTGGCATCGAAGTCGTCGCTATCAATAAGCCGAAGTTGGCCAACAAGATCAGATTGACGACGCATATGAGCAGAATCCAGCGCCACGACGTGTACAGGTACGAATGGTCGTTGCTAGGCGTGATTTCTTTTAATAGAGGAATTTTTACGGTCTCTAGAATACTGCTTATAGTATACATAGTGGGATATTGCCCAACGAACAGAGAAAGGAGCGAGCGACGAGGGAGGGGCCATCCAATCAAAGCAACAACCAGCTGGCGCGTTGAGTTTTCCACCAATGCTATGGGCAAATGAAGCAACTCTGGGATGTGGGCTATTTTGACACGGACAGGTCAGATGAGGCACGTTCTTCCTGCGGCCAGTTCCAGGCAGATAACCCAGCCATAGAATTAGAAAGCGGCATCTAGAGCACGCTTACAAATGCTGTGTCCTGAATGGTCGGCGCCTTCCTCATCGCTCCTCCCTCCCCGCATTGGGCAGTATATCGTTATGTACCGAGGGTTTTTCTCACCGACAAATATGAATGTAGCGATACACGAAGCTATTGGTCAGTATGAGCAGCGATGAAGAAAGTGAGGTCCAGAAGAGCACCAGGATGACACCAGCGTTCATCCATCGATGAAATATACCAGTTGAGATGTGAACGAAGTAGGATTCACCGTGATGAGCGCGCTGTAATCTTTCGGAAGGCTGATTAGTTAAGCTATAGGGGCAATAAATGAAGATCTCTTATATATACATCAATAAATCAATAAAGTAAATGAAAATCTGAACAAAGTCCTCTCCGTGTTCCCTTGTCTAGAAACCGCTGCACCATTGTTCTACAAGTTTATATTACCTCTGTGTCATGACTTTATTAGGCGGTGCCTTTATTGACGTCACACGGAGACTTCAGCTAAGGTCTTACTACAGAAGCATGCACTCCGATCCAGCATTCTCGGCTCGAATCTCGGCCATATCATCGAAATTTTCCATCCTCCCCAGTCGTGAATTGGTGCCAGATTTGCCCAGGAACGATCAAACACTGACTTATCTGTAGGTCAATCAAATAAAGTCATTGTATAGGAAGAAAAGCGCCTTCTAAATGCCTCGGCGATGTCTCACAGAAGCATTAGGTCAGACCGAATGATTTCGTCGTTTTATTGCTTTGAGTGTTCACTCTTTCACCATAGTTTTTTTGTTTGCGACATGGAAGTGTTACATGGGCATCTTAAATGTCTCGCAAAAATTAAGGAGTTTGAATCAGTTTTTTTGGAAGATGAAATTCCGAGACTCGTGCTGTTGAGCTTAATGTCTTGACTCCCAGAAACGCTGTGTTTGAATTGAATCGAAGTTTAAAAGCTACTTCGAGAAGGGATAGGAGAGAACCTTAGCAGTGCAGTAGTGAAATGAGATTTTTTCAAGGAGATGCATAAAAGCATAGAGTGGCACAGCAACGCTACGTAAACCATTTCTGAAATATAAAGCACCACACAGGATTGCGGGAGGGAAAAAACAGTACTTGGTGCCAAAAGTAGATGCCTAAAAAGAAGGGTTTCTGGCGAGGCTAGTTATCCCTAGTTGTTTTATGAACCGAAGAAGGCAAGGCTTATCTAGCGCACTTTGAAAGCACTTACAGCGGTTGGTCTAAAGCGTATGTATGTCTGAACTGGGAGAGCGAATCATATAGGAAGAATCTCCCTTATGGTTAGTATAAAAATGTGTTTCTTTTTTGTCAAGTCGTTAAACCCGAGGAGTAGATAGGTAAAAAACGCCTGAAAATGGTATAGACGTCAGAATCCTTTAAATCTTAACCAATCAGATGGAATGCAGAAATGCAGCATCGGAGGAGAACCGAACCCACGACCTCCTTTGCATGAAGCAACATCACCATCCACTGCCCTCCGAGCCGCTTGCTGGCGGAGGCAACGGGAGCGTTCAAGATCCCCGAACTCGTGAGGCGCCGATTCCATTGTGACCCCCTACTTCTTGGGTTTAACGACTTGGCAAAAAATGAACGCATTTTTATACTAATTGAGGGGTGGGGATTCTCCCTACATGGCTCGCTCTCCCCGTTCAGACATACGCTCCAGACCCTTCCCTTGTTAGAGACAGTTGAGCTTCATGTGAATCCTTTGCTTAAGTCGAAATGTAATGGTTTTATGACCATATATTCCATCACATTTTAAGGTCTGTTTTGGGCTAGCTAGGAGTGCTGATGCTGCGTCAAACACTGTGTGAATATGCTTCTCCTTAGAACAGACTGACGACTAGAAAATCGTGCCCAAAGTAGACGTAATTCGAATTTTCACGTCAACTTAAGAGGGAAATTTCTTCCGAATCAACGGAGTTATTTCCAATTTTGAGTACGCCGCTGTCCTATAAAATAATCAGTAAAGGTCTCCCTTGTTTACGAGCGCCCCGACGACCTTGAGAATAATGAGTGCTCAAAAATCCGATAACCAAATACTGATAGCCCCTGACAAGCTGATCCGAATATAGTTGAGATTTCGAGGATGGGTTAAAATTAAAGGTAATTACAACGAAAAAACAAAAGAACGACTAATTTTGTCCACGGCGTTTTTCCAATCCTTATGTTGGGCATTGTATTACGTGGAAAAACTGGGATGTCATCCTACCGGAAGACAAAGTAGCATGCACATCGATATCGCTATGTCGTGTACGGCCGTCACGGTGAAGAAGTACTTGTAGGTTTTGATCGTTTTCAGTGGGCATCTCGCGTAAAGAGCGAGGAGTACAGCATTCATCAGAAGAGCCGAGGCAGAAGTGACGTAGATTGTCGCCGCATAAGACGAGGCACCATTGTTCATAGAATATTACTGTAGGAATAAGGCAGAATCTGAATGGAGGCAGAAGTTGACGAGAAATACAGTTTACGAAGTATATAAAGAAGTGGGCACTAGTAGTCACTAATGTGGCCTACGGAAGGCAGGTTCGCAGCGAATCACACCAACCAATCATGTCACACGCGCCAGTGAATCACGCATCGACAGCACACTCCCCCCCCCCCCCCTCCAAATGGCACTGCACGTCCGTTGGGTGCGGCCTGACTTGGTTACCAGCGTTACCACCTTTCCATGTAGGCCGTATTAGTGACCAATGTCCGGAATTGTCTGCTAAGAGGCTCGGTACCACATAGAAATGATCCTTAGCTATTAATCCTCTTAAATAAAGGCTATCAATTCACAGTCAGCTAGTGCGTGCTAAGTGCTTGTGCTTTTCTAACTAAGGTCGGATAGTGTAATATATATGAGCAGGGAATGAAAAGAAGACGTTCGAGGGTGGTGTTCTGAACGGTGAAGTCGCGAAGGCGAACATCACAACAAAATTCTAGATGTGTCTCACCTGATGAGCAGTTTCGATAAGCGTCGTTGAAATTACATCCCTTGCCCGTGAGATTACTGGAACTTCAGTGTTTTGAATTCTGTCAGAGATCATACGAAACAGATTGTTGTTTTTAATGGTCCGATAATCCAGGGCGTACCGTAATTATTAGGTTGATTGAAAAGTCTTACAACACTTTATGCTACTGACTGCTAAATTTGTTAAAGCTCTTACAGTATTGATCTTGTGTAATGACGTCAAGTACGTTCTCGAAGCTTCCTCAAACATACTATATAAGGCCTTGTCGAATACGAATACAGCAACAATGTCAACGATAAGCAGCAGCATCCTACGACCTACCGTCTACGACGAATTTTTGCAAGGCCATTCCGCGAGGACTGCAGCCACCGACATCTGCGCTGCATTCAAGGAGGAAGTCATTCACTATTCTACAGTGGCCCGTTGGTATCAGCTCTTCAAGGCTGGAGTTATCTCTCTCGAAGATCGACCTCGTTCACCTCTGTTGTGGAAGAAGACAGCTTGCGCAAAGCCTTCAAGGTGAAGCCAAATTCAACCACTCACAAATTGGCGGCGACATTTGGATGTACGCGAAGCACCGTCGTGAGGCAGCTGAAAATCCTTGGGTACAGCAAAGTTTTGTCGTCTTGGAGACCACATGAGCTGCGGGGCTCTAACAAGGCATGCCGAATCAGTGTTGCTGAGATGCTGCTTCTTCGCCCGCACGGAAAAGACATTCGTAAGGACTTTTACTGGTGATGAAAGCTGGGTTCTTTCTGTTAACTACACCCGCAAGAGCCAATGGCTCCCACGCGGAGAACCGGCTCCAAGACAACGGAGACGTGGACTCCACGAAGAGAAGGTTCTTCTGTGTTGCTGGTGGGACTCAGAAGGCATGCTTTACTGGGAGTTGCTGGATAGTGAGACCACAGTCACGGCATCTGTCTACGCTACCCAGCTCAAGAGCTTGCGCCAAAACTTCCAGAACGGGAGGATGTCTACCTTCTGCACGACAACGCGCGTCGTCATGTCGCAAAAGTGAGTGGTGAGAAAATCCAGGGGTTAGGCTGGGAAGTTCTGCCCCATTCACCGTACTCTCCAGACCTCGCTCCTTCTGACTACCACCTGTTCAGAGCTCTGAAGCACATCTTCGAGGTAGAGAGCTCGATGATCGACGTCAACTGGAAATGGAGGTTTCTGAATTATTTTCCTCACAGCCCTTGGAATTCTGGCGGAAAGGAATGGAAAGGCTGCCTGAAAGATGGGGCAGGATCTTGGACTTGGATGGGGAATATATCGTGGACTGAGTTTTTGTATATTGTATTATATTGTATTGTATTGTATATTGTTGTGCTACATAGTGTTGCAAGACTTCGATCAACCAATATTTCTTTTGAATTTTAAAATTTTTTATTATACACATATATAATGAGAATTTTATTGATAGTACACTAGTCTAACTTATAGAAACATAATTATTCAAAAAAGACATATGAAAGTGAGTACAAATGTAATTATTTAGAATTTTTTCGGTCATTGTTTTCTGCGTGATGCATTAGCACCATTTGTACCTCATCGTTGGTACTCATTTAGGACGGTGTCAGACCACCTATGAATTTTATGCAACGAGTACTTTCTCTTTAACTTTTGCGGGAGCACCGGCAATTCAGTTGCTGTTGACCACTAGGAGTATCGTCATAAACAATAATCGCGTTCGCAATTGGCTCATCATCGCCCTACATAAGCGATGAAAAGTTTTTCCTAAGAAACTGATTACTTCAAACCATTAGGAGCGGGTAACTATCAGGACTTCTGGAAGAGTGTAAGGCACGTTTCCAAGCCGGCCCGTGTCGCCAGTGTGCGCAGCATTGAGAAATGGGAGCGCCCCAGCCAATCATAGCGAATGAGACTACCAGCCGTACACGCAATCTCTGAATGGCTCGCTTATTCGATACGGCCAGAGTGGCTAGCGCGTTCCCTCTTCTTAATGCTGCCCACATTCGCGACTAGCACTTTCAAGCCAAACCATGCCCTTTCGAAATGAGATCGTCATGAAGAAAATGACAGAAATGATGGTAGTGATGCTCAAGAAGACAGTTGTAAAAGGAAACTTCTGCGCCTTAGTAGTGGAATGGTTTAGGTGGTTGACATGAAAAACAGGCATTAGTTAACCATAGAATGAAGGAAGTCAGTCTTTTCTTGGTAGGAGAAGACCCTGACTTTGGCCAAATGAACCTCTTGCATAAGCTCATCAAGAGCTACATGTACATTTATTAAACAAAACATTTATTCGTAGAAGGTAAACTCCTGCAAGGAAATGTTGCAGTATAAATATAGTTCTATGCAGCGCTCCTCTCCGGTACGTTGACGATACGGGTTGTATGGGTGACAGAGCAGACTTGTGGAACGCTCTTGCTAGGCATGAAAAATGACAGCAAATATCTTCGATAGTCGCTAATAGAAAGCATCGCCACCAAAGGATTGAAGAACGGATACATGGACGACAAGAATTCGAGGCAGTCGGTAAATAGTGGGCTAGTGTTGAAACCTCCGAATAAGAGCGCATAGATGGCGCATGAAGGGAAGTAGAGGAACATCACAGGACATACGGTCTGAAAGCTGCTCTATTAGTACAGGTCTTATATATATATATGGAGGCTTTTTCGAATTTAATTTTCAAACTAATTCAATTCAAACTAAACTAAACTAAACCACTTCGAATGGGTGTGCCATCCAGAGGGAGCGTGTACGGTCGGCGCCCTGATTGGCTGTCATGCACGATCGGGGCTCTGGTTGGCTAACATTGACCGGTTCTTTCGCGTCCTCCGCTACCCGAATTACCGACTAGGAGCGATTTTTTATGATACCCTATATCCGTGATAGCTCAATTCTTCAACATTTATGTTGCTACAAAATCCAAAAAGTGAACGAACCAACCTGACAAAGAAGAACGCGGAACATTTGACGCTGAAGTCGCTTGACGTGGGGACTTATTCCTGCGTGTTTAAGAGTCAGGTGTATTCGAATGGCGCAGAAGAGTCCGCTGATTGAAAGCGTGAGCATAACAAGGATGGAGTCGATGGTCATGAATACGGAAAGCTTTCTGATACTGTGCTGAAATTGAATTTTCTTGAGTGACCTGCGGAGCGGTGAAAAGAAAGGGAAAGAACCAACCACTATCGACACTCCAATGAATGCGTTCGTGTTCACTTCGGTGTTTTGGGCGTAGACCTGCGCTCTGAAGGCCTCGCTCGGCACTGAGATCGCCACCAGCAGGTAGCCGCTGTTGCAGAAGATGAGAGCGTTGAGGGCGTATATGAATGCGACCCACCTCCGCGAAGTGTAGAGGAATGACAGCTCGGGCCTGAATGCGTGATCTGTGATGGAAGCCTTCTTCGATGCGATGCTCGGGCCAGATTCATCAACGATACCGCTGGTATAATCTCACCGCGGATTCACCATACCGACCTACGTAGTATGTGATACAGACACGACAAACGATATATCGTTACCGGCCGGTAAGCAGTTGATGAATCTGGCCCCTGGATGCCTATCGCTACCGGCAAATGGTGATGTATCGATACACGAAGCTGTTCGTCAGAATGAACATCGACGACGTCAGCGCGAACCAGAACAGCACCAGCACCACGTCGCCGAATCCTCTCTGATGAACTAGTCCTGTTGAAACGTAGATCACATAGAATTCGCCGTGAACTGTACGCTGTAATGTTTCCAGAAGGAAATCAGGAAAGATTTTCAGATAAAGTAAGGGTTCGTTTGTGGGATGCGCCACGCATTCTTCTAGCACAGGATGTTGTGAACGCAATATTAGTCCGTACTCGTCCTACGCAACGCCTTGCTGTGGTCAGACAGTGGGAAAGTCAGCCTGTTACCCTATCGTTTCCTGACACCAATTCACCGACCTGAAACTTGACTTTGACTTTGCGATGGAGCAGTTGTTTGAATTTGCTCTAGGTATTGCTTCATTCTGCCGTGTTTTTCATCTTTTTCCCTTAACTATGAATGCAGTTTTAGGCACAATTCCGCGTAGAAAACACATATTTTCACTTTGTTGTTTCAAATAAGTGGCATTTCCACTATCAATCGAATAAAAAATGGCTATGAGCTTATTGACTGCGTGACGCGACCTCCGATTTTAATGCTCTAAAAAATTCACGTATTTTCGCATTTTATAATAAGTTTTAATCACATTTTTCCTCAAAAATTTCAAGCAGTGTGTTACTTTATTGAAGGAGGTGCGTCAAAAAATTTCAAAGAGAATCATTCCAAATTTTCTTTGGGCGAAGAATTATTTTAATTTTCTAAAATGGCGTCCAGTTTAATCTGAAAAACACTCTTCTTGCTTTGGAAGATGTTCAGTTGTATTTCAAAAGCTTGCTTAGAAGAGTATCGAATTTAATTTGAAAATGGCCAATTTGACGTACACTTTTATATAGCATTTTCATGTTACAGTGAACACCTTCTGATTCAATCTGAACATTTTTCAAATATATGTATATGTACGGGCTTCTTCCACATTGAACTAGACTTTCCGAAAAGGTAAATATATTTTTTGTCTGGGGAAAGTCTGATTCGATTTTCTTTGCAGTTTTTAACTTATTTGTCTTAAGTGACTATTGTGTCTATAATTTTATAAAACTTATTTTTCAAGAAATTATAATGGTTTAGTGCTTGTTCTAAAAGTTTGTAAGGCGGCGCTTTTTTAATGGTAAAAACAGATTGCCCTAGGTGCCCTTCCAAGACTTCGCGATATTTTATCGATTTATAAAAAAAAAATTCTGGGTGCAAGTCTAATCGGGGAAGGAGGGGGTCCTCCTGATACTCTCGTTTGAATCAATAACCCATCTGACGCTTTTGCGCCAACACACTCTCTATTGTCAAAGCATGTCCTTGGGCGTTTTCTGACTCAAAAACTGCACCTTAACTGCTTGACTTTGCTCATGGTATTGCCTTATTATGTCTGGTTTTTCACCTTTTTTTTCTCAATTATAAATGCAGTTTTAGGCATCCATTCCACCATTTTTCAGGACTACAGGACAATCGTAAGCAGGGTTGTGCTACGAGCTCATTTAGTGCATGGCGCGATCTCCGCTTCTAATGCTCTAAAAATTGACGCGTTTTGCACTTTAGAATAAATTGTAAACCACTTTTTCCTTTAAAAACTAAATTTTTATAAAATTTCAAACAGCGTGCTTCTTTAATGAAGAACGTGCTTTAAAATATTTCAAAGAGAATCATTCTATATTCTCCTTGGGCAAAGAATTATTTTAATTTAAATTTTTTAGATAATTTACAGTTTGATCTGAAAAACGCTGTTTTCGCTTTCGAAGATTTTTAGTTGAACTTCAAAAGCCTGCTTGGAAAAGTGTCCAATTTGTTTTGAAAAATGTCCAATTTGACGTAAAATTGGAATAATGAGATCATATTGAATGGTACTCGTTTGCATTACATAAAGAAACTAGAGAAGGCTTTGCTTAAGTACTATATACATAAATATATACGTGAGAGCGAACGCATGGCGCATCTCGGATAGAAGCTCATGTTTATTCTTATAATTTAAGTAAATGCATGGCTGAAAAATTGAAAAATGGCAAAGAAGCGTAGCGCCGTCCTACCGGCACACATAGTATCATGGAAGCTGACATGGCGATGTCGTGAATTGTCATCATGACGAAGAAGAGCTTGTAGGTTTTGATGGTTTTCAGTGGGCATCGTAGGTACAGGGCGAGAAGTGCGACGTTGATCAGCAAAGAGAGCACCGAAGAGAGGTAGATGAAAACGGCATACGCCGAGGAACTGCTTCCAATCCGCATTTGTCTCTTTGATGGAGCGAAATGCTATCTGAAAAGTCGAATCTATCTAATCTTTAGCCGACACCTTAGTGGGAACTGACTATGAGACATGAAAAACTCTGACAACTACCATGTACTTTTTCCGCTCTTTGAAAGTGGAAAAATCAACTTTTGATTTTCACATAAAGTCAGGAACGGATGCCATATTATTGATCAGCTCCACCAGACTCCTTTTCGTGATCGCAACCTAAACATTGATACTTCGGCACATTGACACCTTGGAAGGGCTTACAGGTAATTCAGGTACGACACTTGCACACTTTCGATTGCCCCCTCCCCTCTGTACAAAAACAGAACATTGTAGAGTTGAGGCAACATTGGACGGGATAACTTCTATATAATTGATTTGGCCCCTTTCAGTTCTGAAGAAGGCGATCTCGCCGAAACGTTGGCCATTTAAAAATCCGGATACCAACCTCGTCTAGAGCTCAATACAGGGTGCGTAAAAAGTATTGACGCAGTAAATGACGGTTGTGGAAATAGTATTGCGCAGTAAGTTTTCAAATATTCACTTGAGAAATATGGAAAATGATCTTGCGAACACGATAGAGTAACTCGTAATCGACATTGGCTCCTTTACTGAGAATACAGGAGCGAAAACGGCGGAAAAATTTATGAGCACGCGCCGCAAGTACTCGCTTGGATTTCGTCCCGTGCTTTGAACAGTGTAGCCTTCTGGGACTGCTCACTTCTGTTGAAAGTAGCCCAGAACTCATTCTCCAAAATCGCCTAAAAAGAGTAATCCAGCGGATTCACGTTTAAGCTGTGCTCGTCTGAGAAGCTGTCTACACCTGCGCGCGTTATCTGTTTGCCGTTATCGGACAGAGAGTGATAATTTCGGATTTGAACGTTAACGTGCGTGAACCTCTTGTAATCATCATCTGTTATGACAGAGCCGTGGCTGACGTTTGGGTTGCTGACATCTTTCCTCACCTACCGTTTCGAACAGCGCCTAATTCTCTTGTTAAGGAAGTATTCAGCTGTCTGGGTAACAGACAAAAAAAGGGCCACCGTAACGACGACGATCATATTTCTTCAGTTTTTTCGTGAGTGTTTTTTTTTTGAGAACAACACAGACAACAAAAATAACACACAAAAACCTAGAGGGGTAGGAAGAGAAAGCTGGAGCTGAAACAAAAAGTAGGTGCGTCAATACTTTTTACGCACCCTGTACCCACAACATAACCGTCACTGTTCTACTCTTCGACTCTATGCTTGCCGAGTGGGGTTGATATGCTACGTTTTTTTCCAGTTAGATGTTCTTTAGTTCAAATTTATAGAGGTTTCCAGATTAACTCTTAATATGGGCTATTAAAAGTCCCGCATCTGATAAATCACCGCGCTCTTTACGCAGTCTCCATTTGCAGACTGAAGAGGGAAATAACAAATTATCTGACAGACATAGCGTGCCGTACAGTTTATTCTGACAGGAATCACTTTCTAATGTTGTTTAACGATGTTGCCCGAACAACATCACCTTGCAAACATGCACGTAAAATATACCTTCGAATTGCAGCAGTGTCAGAAATAAAACACATAAGGGAATCATATTCTGGCAGCGGCTAACATTCGGTGCATTGGAATGGTATCACATAGCAGTTGTGCAATTTTCGAAGTAGCTGCAGTGAATCCTGTTGTTATGCTTTTGTAGTACACACAACAGCCGATGTTCTGACCAAGTTTTAATAATGACGCGCTTTACGATAGCTGGGTGTTCAGGCGACGCGAGAACTGAGACATTGATGGACCTTCGGATGCGACTGCGTTGGATGTGTTTTCGCATAACAAAGCAGTCACAGTACATTAAGCTCTTGCGAGAGCTTCCGCAAAACGATACGCAAACATTCTTATCGACAACATTAGAAAGCAGATAGTACGAGACAGACTCAATGGCGACTGATGTCTGGCAAATAATTGTGTTATTTCCCGTCCAATCTGCAACTGGAGATTATGCAAAGGAGTGATTTATCAGATTGAACGTGGAGCTTTTAATGGCACATATATAGAGGAAGCCGGAATGAATAGAACATGTATTAGGGGGGGGGCATAACTGACATAACTTGGACGGATCATAACTTTTCTTGGGAGCAATTTTATTAGGTTGTCCCAAAGTCTCCGCCGTTTTTTTCAACGATTCACTGCAGATTTCGCCGGTGGTGCTCTTGCATGGCGCTGCATAGCTTTCGAAAGTTGCTCTATCAGATCATGTATTGCATTTCTTTTTTCCTCCTGAATTTTGTCATTTTTAGGTCGTTAAAGTCAAAAGTGAAAAGTGAAAAGCAGCTATTTGCGCGCTTGTTCTCTACGCTTAGGTTTGTAATTTTTTGCACAGTTTTTTATAGCGTTTGGAAGACAATGTTCTGTACTACAAGAATATGTGTAGTGCTATTTGCTCATTTGTCCTTTATTGATTTTTAGGTCACCAAATTGGGAATTCCGACTTTTCCGTCCGAATTTTTACCAAAACTCCGGTTCTGTGGTTGGACTTTTTTGCTTGGTGTTACATGTCGTTTGGAAGAGGATGTCTTGCTCAGTAAGAATTTGTGTCGCGTTTAATGGTTCACGCTGATTCCTGTCGAATATCAACAACTGAAGAAGGAGAAGGAACTGTTGGTAAAGACGATTTTTCTCTTTTTGGCATTTTGTTGATATTCACTAGAAATCAATAAACGCAACACGTATTCTTATAGAGCAAGACATTTTCTTTCGAATGACATATAACACCAACCCAAAAAGGCCAACCACAGAGCAGGAGCTGTCGGCAAAAATAACCACCCTCCTTCGGACGTCCCAATTTGATGACCTAAAAATCAATAAAGGACAAATGAGCAAATAGCACTAACACATATTCTTGTAGTACAGAGCATTGTCTTCCAAACGCTATAAAAACTTTGCAAAAAATTACAAACCTAAGCGGAGAGAACAAGTGCGCAAATGGCTACTTTTTCACTTTTTCACTTTTAACTTCAAGGACCTAAAAATTGACAAAATTCATGATGAAAAAAGAAATGCAATACACATTCTGGTAGAGCGAATCATTCTCTTTCGAAAGCTATGCAGCGCTATGCAAGAGACTGCCGGCGAAATCTGCAGTGAATCGTTGAAAAAACGGCGAAGACTTATGGGACAACCTAATAGATGTGGTTCAGTAAAGATCTCGTTTCAAAGCCCTAGAATTACACGAAGATTGGGGGTTACTACTTGCATTTGCAGAGCAAGGTTTACGTATTTGCGTTGGAACCCAATTTTTGTATTGTCTGGCATGTTTGTAGCTCTTTCAAGCGTATGTATGATAAGAAGTTGCTTCTTTTTAAGGTGTTTTTCTAAGTTGCGTCTTATACCACGTATTAAATTATTAATATTAAATTTTCCTTGCAGAAGTTTCTATTTCCTCCAGTTTAATGTGGAAGGAGCTCGTTTTCATTTAGAAGAGGTTCAGCTTGACTTCGGAATTGTTAGGTTTGTTTAGAAGAGCGCTCAATTTTACATGAAATGGTATATTCACTTTGCTGTTTCAAGTAGGCAGCATTTGCACTATGAATCACATGAAAATCGCGATGAGCTCGACGAGTGCATGGCGCGATCAATTTTTAGTACGCTAAAAAATGATGTTTTTTGCGCTTCAGAATGAGCTTTGGAAAGCAGTGTTGGAATATTAAGTAAAAACCGTATTGAAACCTGCCGTTGTTACGCAGTTGTTGCTCGAAATGCTTCGGCATTGGTTAACGCAGACTTTCAGCGACAGCACAGGGCAATCAACCAAAGAGCGCTCTTTTTCGTGGCAAGGAGAGCCGCCTGAAGCAATTGAGGTTAGCTCTTGCAGATCTATGCGGGAAGACCGAGGCACCGTAGCGCCTCACGGGATAGGGACGAAGGCGCAGAGCGGTAGGGCGAGGCTTGTTTTCTGATAGGTGGTTTCAAGACTCTCTACTGAAATCGCACCCTTTGTCTACACGATTCAGAATCGAATTGAAGGGGTGTCTTAAAGCCTAGTCGCAGTTAGTTAATCTGTTGTTCAGTGATGTCTCTGCTTCATAATTGCTGTCAAGGAACTGTTTTCAATGAGTGGAATTACCTTTTACTAGAGAAGAAACTAAAGTGCTGAGACTAGGTGAGAGGCGTTTCTTTGCGTTACATGCCCCTTTTCTTCAGGTTTTCTATGCTCTTTGAGCCATACTTGTAAAAGAATAGGCACAAAACTGTGAAAAAATGAATGGTTGATAAGTTTGAAAAATTAAAAAGAAGGAGTTATATGCGAGGAAAGACCCAGAAGTTCCCGAAAAGTCCCCAGAAAGTGCAAAAATGCGAAAAGGCGGCGAAGAAGAATAGGGCGCAAACAAGTAAAATGGTCATTGAGCAAGAAAAATGTCAACGATTTCTCAAAAATATAGGAACGATATCGACCGCCTCTTTCAGCAGAGGCAAAGAGCGCGGAGATGGATGCCCTATACGAGAAGCTGGACGAGCCACAGGGAGAGAAGTTCATCATCCGTCTGGCCAAGGCACGTCATAGAGCTAGCCTCGACATTCGAGTAGTGAAGACTGTGAAGAGTGCTGACGGTAGGGTACTACGGAAACCGGTCGAGGTCAGAAAAAGATGGGAAGAGTACTTCAAGAAACTGCTGAATGAGGAATTCCCGCGTCGGGAAGCCCAAGAAGAACAGCCAACGGAAGGACCCATCCCACCCTGGACGCAGGAAGAAGTTCGCCGTGCCATAGGGAAGATGAAGCTCGGGAAGGCAGCTGGCCCTGATGGGGTGCCAGTAGAGACCTGGAAGGTGCTTGGGAACTGCGGAGTCAATTGGCTGACACAGTTCTTGAACAGAGTCACGATAGAGGGTAAGATGCCAGATGACTGGAGGAACAGCATCATAGTGCCCATCTTTAAGCAGAAGGGGAACGCGTCCGACTTCTCCATTTACCGCGGGATCAAACATCTCACATACGATGAAGGTCTACGAACGACTGGTCGACTCTAGACTGAGGGAGATGGTCACCATATCCCAGGAGCAGTGGGGCTTCATGCCTGAGAGGTCCAGCACAGACGCGATCTTTAGGTGATGGAGAAGTGTCGGGAAAAACGAAAGCCCTGCTACCTGGCATTCCTGGACTTAGAGAAAGCATACGGCAGGCTACCCCGGCCGTTTTCTGGAAGTCCCTTCGAGTGAGGGGTGTTCCGGAACGTCTATCTCGGTCATAAAGGACATGTACGAGGGCTCGAAAGCGGCGGTACGAACTCTACACGGAGTGACAAAGAAGATGGATATCACAGTGGGGATGCATCAAGGGTCTACCCTGAGTCCGTTTCTCTTCGTGCTGACGCTTGATTGCATAGTGAATCACCTTGAAGAAGGTCCCCTGAGGACCATCCTCTACGCGGACGATATTGCCCTAGTAGCCGACAGCTGTGAGGAGCTGGAAGAGAAGGTGCAGTTGTGGCAAGGAGCCCTCGCAGACAACGGCGTGCGGCTGAACGTGAGGAAGACGAAGTTCATCAGCTCCGAGCAGTGCACCGAACCGATCCCAGACTGCCATGGGGAGATGATCGACAAGGTGGAAGAATTCCGCTACCTCGGAAGCGACCTATCCGAGGAAAGAAGCGTGGATCAGGCGGTCAGGGGACGGATTAATGCAGCATAGCTCAAATGGAGGGAGTCCACAGGAATCCTCTGCGACCGTAGGTGCTCCAGGACACTCAAGGGCAAGCTATATATGTAGAACAGTAGTGAGGCCTGCCCTCCTCTATGGCTGTGAGTGCTGGGCCCTGGATAGAGCACAGGAGCGGCAACTGCACGCCGCGGAAATGAGGATGCTCAGATGGGCATGTGGATGGACCCGTCAAGACAGATTGCGAAATGAGGATGTTAGGACAGTGATGAAGACAGCTCCGATCCAGCTGAAGATGAGGGAGCAGCGCCTTAGGTGGTACGGACACATCCTCAGAACACAAGAGGACCATCCCATGAAGTTGGCCCTGAATTTTCGAGGCACCCGGAAAGCGTCCGAGAGGAGCCCCAAGGAAAAGGTGGAGGGACCTCATCAAGAGAGATCTTGCCGAAATCGGCGCCGCGCCAGATGACGACCTTGATAGAATGAGGTGGCGACTGATCACAAAAGCAGCGGACCCTGCGACTTCGCGGGACTAAACGCTCAGGAGAAGAAGATCGACCGCATCTTTCCAGTTAAAGTAAGTGGAAGCTTTCGATAAGTTTTTCGATAATTAAAAATTTTGCAACGAAAATTGCCGACAAATCTGGCAAGTCGTTAACCGTCAAATGCACACCCCTGATTCGGATGCTCGGATGTGTAATTTCATAAATATTGAAAACAGTCGCCTTTTCATCGTATAGAACACATTCAGTACCAACCAACTTCTTTCAGTACCAACCAACTTCTTTCATTTTCCACAACTCTTTCTCATAGTAATAGTTGGATAAAGGCGTACCACACCCTTCAGAGGACTTATCTCGTAGCAGTTCACTCAGCTGTGGGCTCGAAAAGGGATGGCCTTTTCTGAACTTGAAAAACGTTGCACAGTAGGTAAAGGACATGTAAATTTATTACGATGGCTTGTGTACAGTGATGTGCGGAATTTCCTTTTTCGTGTTCCGAATTCCGGTTTCCGGCCATTTTGAGCTTTTTCGATCCGTTCCGTGTTCCGCCTGTTTTTGGACCGGAAGGCGGCAACTGAAATGGGCACTGTTCAACACTAGTTTTTTGCTGAACACAATCAGCTTATCAAGTAAAAAGAGTTCTTATTCATGTAATTGTGAGAGAAATAGTGTTTGACAACTCTAGTATTAAGGATCTTGAAATTGGTAAGACTATCAAAAAATTATTCAGAAATGGCAACGGCTAGGTGCAGGGCAAAATTAATGTGCCACAAAGGCTATATTTGCACTATATGCTAAGAAAATGCACTCAACATTTGAATGACCATAAAATTCTTGATCCACTAGGTGCAAATAGCTACAAAAACTTAGAAGGCATTTTCATTTCATTTCATTTCATTGAGACATGTGGTACAAGCACATGTGAAGCGATCAGCGTGAGCAAGCTCACCATCGTACCGAGAAAGAGTATCAATAAAGTCAACTAGACAACGAACAGAACAAAGGAATGAATCATCAAACGTAAACTTAGAAAGGTAGGAAACACAGCTCTGCGAAAAGCGATAAAAGAGGATTAACAAAAACCGCTACGGAAAGCAGAGGGAGAACAAGATTAAGTACCTGAGAGTTACTGGGAAAATTAGAGGTATTTCTGCAAAATCCTTTTAAAAGCCGCAACGCTTGCAGGTATAGCAAAGCGCTTACTTAGCTTGACGTATTCCGCGCGGCTCGACAGACAAAGTAGTTGGAGCGGACTGAACTCCGGGCCCGAGGAACCCGCAGCTTTACAGCAGCACCCCTCGTTAGGCGCCTTTTATACTTGCGCCGCCCCGCGGCGCGGCGTGATGGTCGGCATGGCTATCGATTTTTCGCGCCGCGAGGCGGCGCCGCATCGCTTTTATACTCCGCCGTCGCAAAACACCACACTTGACGGAATTTTGGGTTACGGTATTCGGCGAATCGCGCCGCTGAGGGGAAGGGCGCGGCGCGGCGCGATCAGCCGCGGCAGACTCGATGTAGGGTGGGAGATTTCACCGTTTCGACCAAACTTCTCCTATTGGGAAAGAGGAGGGGGTGTTTAGGGTGCTGATCACGAGTCTGACATCGTTTTTTGAAGCTACAGACGATTACTAGGTTTGCATGATTAAGGAGTTTGGACGAAATCGGTGACCATGACCTTAGCCCGTACCTTCTGTAACCTAGGAAGAGAATGGAGATCTGTAGACATTCACGAAGATTCATATGCGACGCCAAAGATATGTTTAGTGCACAGCGACCCCAGAATGGCCATATGAGAAAGAATTTTGAGTGATTCTTGACGATGAGTACCTTCCAGCAGTTTTACATTTGGACCCTCACATATCGCAAAATAAAGAGTGGTTTAAAGCCGTTTGCATTGCAGGGGATTCGACTCAATACCACACTCACCAGTTTCAACCGTAGGTTGAGCGAACGACTTCGACTCCAAGCTTAAGAGAGGATTCGTCGCTCCCCATAGGAATCCCACGACAAACATTGAGAAGATGCATTGCGCTGATCAGCCAGACGAATCCTTTCTGTTTCGCTCCCTCAATGACTCATGGACCGTTTGCGGAGCACAGGCCATAGTGCACAGAAGGTCGTGGCCGCGCGTCGCTGACGCTCCCCTTTCTAACTGCAATCGCGCAGCGGCGCATCAAATTCGGGGCGCGGCGCGACTGGCCGCGTCGCTCCCCAAATTGACGCGCCGCGCCGCGGCGGGAGTATAAAAGGCGCCTTACGGAATTACATGTCACGAAACTCCACTCAGATGGACAAGACCGTGCAGCGCTTTGTAAACCATAATTAGATCGAACTTCTTTCGCCGTGTGGATAGAGATTCCAAACCTAGCTGCTCATTCCGCACATCATGGTTCGGAATAGAACGGTAGTTTATATGCCGTGACCTGATGAAAAGCTTTCTAGTGAAGCTGTTCTGGACCCGTTCCAAAGCTTTGATATTTTTGCTTTTATTTGGACTAAAAACAGGAGTGCCATACTCCAGAATAGGGCGGACGTAAATTTTGTAGGCTTTGAGGAAGATATGTTCGTCTTTAGTAGTTAAGCACCTGAAAAGATTGCATACCCTGCGTGTGGCCTTCGCCGCAATTTCATTACAGTGCTTATCGAAACCTAAGTTTTCAGTGAAAACGAAACCGAGATCCTTAACTTCCGAAACTTGCGATAATTGAAGGCCTTCGATAAAATAAGGTACTTTATTATTGTTCTTACCTAAATGAAGCACTTTAGTATCTTTTTATATATTTTTTTTATCTTTTTTTTATCTTTCGCTAACGGAAGTCCCCAAGTGTGGGCCCACTTGGCCACTGCCGAGATTGCTTCCTGCAGTTTATCCATCCCTCTGGGGTCAGTGACAGTGTTATAAATTTTGAGATCATCGGCAAAAGCCTTGCAAGATACCCCAATAGAATTTATAAGTGATAGTATTCCCCTAGTGTACATAGATGTTGAAGAGAACCGGCGAGAGAACAGATCCCTGAGGGACACCACTACGTGCAATTTTAGCAGATGACAGATGGCCCCTGTAGTTGACCCTGAACACACGCTGACATAAAAAGGCTTCAAGCCATTTCACTATCCTATGATGAAGGCCCACAGCGGACAATTGCTCTAAAAGTTTGTCATGACGAACCTTATCAAAGGCTTTCTCAAAGTCGAAATAGATGACATCGATTCCGTGACCAGATTCAAGCACAGAGCGCACTATCATGAAGCAAAGGGTTCGGTGAAGGCTGTGCCATGCGCTTGTCTGCTCGAAGATTACATCAGTGCTCCTGATCAAAGGTGCAAATTTCAATTTTTAATTTCGTTAGGTGTGGTGTTCATCCATATGGGGTTATGCACTTCATTTTTAATGAACCATCACGAATATCTACCGTGAGCTGTTATTTTAATTGGCTAGGGTGACTTATTGAATTCTGAAACAAATCTATTACTTCGAGGACCATCTAGGAACTGTCCAGCAATGGCACCTTCATATCAGAGAGCTTCTAGGCTGGCACAGACTGAATATTCCTACGGAGGTGTGGACTTACCATGACTAATCAGTCATCCAGTTATCATCTTAGATCCCAGAATCAATTCTGAGTACTATTATAGTTTTGGTGATTACAATGTAACTGCTAATGTTGAGTATGCAGATATCTGTGCAGTCATCACGTCGTCCATGAAGCCACAGGTTTCTAAAGACGTTGAGAGAAATGTCTTCCCTGGTCGGAAAATGATGTAGGTGACTGCTCCAGCTTTAGTCTTTATCCGAGCGAGTTTTTAAATGCTGGTCTGCAAGTAACCTAAAGTGGTTAAGTCGGTTTAGCCTACTGTCTAAAAGATTACAGTAACGAAAAGTCAGCGAAAATCCGTCGCAGGAACTAGATATGGAAACTGCATGTTAAAATAGTGAGAAATAGCGAGACAGAAACCTGAATTTGTTTTCGTTTATTGCTCTAGCCATAGCTAAAAAGTTGTCAAAAAATATTTTGAACTCACGCTTTGTTATGTTATGTTATGATGACGATGAGCATTAATCTGTGGAAGATTCCACTGCTCGCAAAGTTCTGAACAAGAAAAAGTGGCAGCAATATAAGTGCAATAGAAGCCGCCTCTGACGCAGTTTCAGATACACTTCTGAAAAAATGGCGAATATGCTTCTACTCTTAGTCACATATTTTTTATACTGTTTCATATACAGATATAATCTATAGGTTGCTACATTTAGATATGCTTTATTGCAAGTTGGTTAGGCTAACTCAGTTCCTATGGAAGCAGCTTCGAATGGAAGCGTAATGAAGGCCTGGGTATGACCGGAATTGAGACCGGACTCCCAAGTGCTTCCTTCTTATAAGCTGCTCGAAAGTGATTTCCCTATTCAATCGGAATCATGCCATAGCTATACTGGTTGCCTAACCAACCTCTGCACCGTTATACCAGAACAAAAATAATTATAAAACAATTACGTAAACTTTGAGTAATTAAATTACTTATTACTATTTTCTCACGCCACGACTACCCATTGGTTCAGGCTCCTTACTTGAGCTTTTGAATGGTCGGACAACACTGAAAAATTACAGAATGCAGCGCATAGTGATACTATGTACGTTTCTCATTGTTGTTCCGTGTTAGATTGTTGCAGTTGTAAAAGATTACTTGTTCGTTATCTCCTCGTTTGAGCGCACCTAAGGTGCAGTTATAAATAAATAAATAAATAAATAAATAAATAAATATGTGTCATTTCAGTTTCCGCATTTCGTGTTCCGGTTTCCGGCTATTTTTGAGCGTTTCCGTTCCGCCTTTCGTCTTCCGCTTTTCGAGAAAAATTTCCGCACATCCCTGCTTGCAGAGCTCCTTCAAGTATGATGTTGGTCCTAGACGTCGATTAATTGATAATTATCTAGCATTCCGTTCAGATACAATGATTGTAGGATTTGAACTGGAGACAGCAGATTGACCTTGCGGTTTGTTCTTGTTCTGTCTGAGCAACGAGAGAAGGTATCGTCGATAGTCGCTTATTGAGAGCATCGTCACAATGGGGTTAAAGAACGAGTACAAGGACACTAGAAAGCCCAGACAGTCGGTGACCAGTGGGACAGTGACGATGCGTCCGAACAGGAGCAGGTAGTTAACGCACACGGGAAAGTAGAGGAACATCGCTGGACTGGCGGTCTGAAAACCGAGAAATTGATTAGAGTCGCTTATGGCTACTATTTTTTTGTTTTTCATCACTTATACTATATCAAACAGGTCACTTCTTCAGTCAAACTGGACTTTTTTCAAATAAAAATCGAACCTTTTTCATTTTTTCTTATTCTCGCTGACGCTTTTCATTTTAAGCCGTACATTTTTTTAGTCAAACTATGCGCTTTTACTGAACTGTTTTAAATCAAAGAGAATACCTTTCAAATTGTATTTGCTCCTAGCCTAATCACGCAAGCCAATCATATGCCCTGCCTGTGCGGCTGAGCCGATGCCTGATTGGCTGCCGCGGCTACGGTAGGAGCAACGGCGCGTTCCCGCATCCCTGCGGTGCGTCTTCGCGACATGTACCCAAATATGTGTCTCCGGACCCTCTCTTTTCAGTTAGGTTGGCCCATATTAGCGAAAAATTAGAGCAGTGAAGAAGCCAACCTGAAAAATGAGGACGCGAAACATCTGCCGTTGAAGTCGCCTCACATGAGCGCTTATTCCGCCCTGCTTCAGCGTCGAATGTATGCGAACGGCACAGAATGATCCAGTGCACGAAACGAACAGCATAGCGACAACAATGTCGGCAGCCAGAAATGCGGTCCGCTCGTCGATGCTGTGCTAAAACTCGGCTACTGCCACCGTCCCGCTCGGACAAGTCCCCTAAGAGATTCACTTACTACTAAGGAGACTCCGATGAATGCGTTCATCTGCAGGTTTGAGAAGTCGGCGTAGATCTGGGCTCTGAAAGCGTCGTTTGGAAGCGATGTTGCTATCAACAGGAAGACGCAATTCAACAGGAATATTCCGTTCAGAGCCCAAATGAGCAGCACCCATCTTCTCGATGTGTAGAGGTACGATAACTCGGGTCTGAATACAGCCTGCTTATAAATGGATGGAGCTCGGTGTAACCTCAGCTGTTACCGGCAAATGTGGACGTATCGGTAGACGAAGCTGTTCATCAGAATGATCATCGACGACGCCATCACAAACCAAAACAGCATCAGCACCACCTCGCCGAATTGCCACTTGTGCAGTAGCCCGGTGGAGATGTAGACGAGATGGAGTTTACCGTGATTCGCACGCTGTAAAATTTTCTGGAAGATGGCTGCCTCGACATGATGTCCAGCCTCGGCTCAGCATCAAAGATCGACGCTGTCTATTTAGAGTCGATTCTATCAGGCCCCAATCCAGGTACAGGCAAAAAAGAAGGAGGAAGAAAGGCAGCGCCTTCTTACCGGCACGCATAGTATCACGGACGTCGACATCACTATATCATGCACCGTCATCATGGCGAAGAAATACTTGTAGGCCTTGATGGTCTTCAATGGGCATTGCAGGTACAAAGCCAGCAGTGCAGCATTCGTAAACAGAGACAGCGTCGAGGAGACGTAGATGACAGTGGCATACGTCGAGGAGCTGGCGTCCGTATTCATTTCTCTTCCCGATCGTCAGGTTGTATCTGAAAAGCGGTGCATCACGAATGTCAGTCGTCACAAAATCAGCCTCGTTTTGGTGTGCTGTGTGATGATGAGGATTGTTGATTTCATTGAGATGGATAGGATGGCGGAAGCGTTATTTCATTGCCTTCGTGTTCGAAAAACTGCTTCATTTTGGAATCTCACCGATAATATCAATTTATATATACCATTTGCACGTCAAAGTATACATTTTCGAATCGAATAGGACACTTCTTTAATTAGCCTAAGACCTTTAAAATTAAAGCGAATTCTTCCATTCTTCCGAATGCGCCTTTTCTACATTGAATCAGAGAAAAAGGTCTCCAAAAAAGTTAGAATTCTGTCATAACGATGTTTTGTTGCGATCAAAACTTCTAGCGCCAGGCGGGACTCGAACCCGCACCTCCCTCTGACCGGGCGGGAATGCTCTACGCCTTTACACCACCGGCGCCGGTTGATCGAACGCAACATCCACACCTCGTGGGACCGATCAGCACCCACCCGTATCCGGGATGAGCTGGCCGCTGATATCAGCATGGAACCAGTTAAGCTGATGGTCTTGATAGAAACTGTTCAAATCAGTTTCATTAAGCCTCAAGTGGCTGGTATCGAGGTTGTGAGCTGTCATAACGATGCTGCGTTCGATCAAACGGCGCCGGTGGTGTAAAGGCGTAGAGCATTCCCGCCCGGTCAGAGGGAGGTGCGGGTTCGAATCCCGCCTGGCGCTAGAAGTTTTGATCGCAACAAAACATCGTTATGACAGCTCACAACCTCGATACCAGCCACATGAGGCTTAATAAAACTGATTTGAACAGTTAGAATTCTTTTTTTTTGTTCGGAGAAAATTTTAGCATAATTTTCTTTGAAGGTTTAATTCGCCTACCTAATAAGTCAACACATTGTTTAAAATTTTATAAAGTTTTATTTTTAAGTAAAAATGATGGTTCAAAGCTGGTTTTAAAGAGCAGTAAAGCAGTCTTTCTTTGTTGCGAAAAGAGGCTGCGCCAGGCCTTAGTTCAAGACGTCGCGATTTTTATCCGATTGATAGCAGAATTTCTGTTTGTATGGAGTTTGACAGATCTTAGCGATGCTACAAAAACTACTGAAAAGAACACACACATGTCACATTAATATTTTATGCAAGCGGCATTTACATTATAAACCAAACAAACACGAACTTTTCGAGTGCATGGCGCGATCTACATAGTCTCCGTCCAGCGCTACATGATTAATGACGTGTTGCGCTTTAAAACAACATTTAATTTATTATTATTGCTTCTTAAAAATAAAAATTTTATAAACCTGATACACTTGTTATGGCAGATGAACAAAAAAATTTCAAAGAAAGTTATATCAAATTTTTCTTGAACAAAAAAAAATATTCTAATCATCATGGAGAGCCTACAGTTTAACCTGTAGAAACCTCATTTCGATTTGGAAAACGTGCCCTTGGATTTCAGAAGCATAAAATTTGTTTAGAAGAGTGTCCAGTTCGATTTGAAAAATGTCTAGTTTGATTTTAAGTGACGAATCCGGCGTGAAAATGGTGCATACTAGATGAGCTAAGTCTGTCGGTCTGTCTATCTGTCCGCGCAAAATTAATTGCGGCATGAAAGATTGCACAGCCTAAACGGTAAGCTTTGGCTGTGCATCGTACGAACATGCTGGCGTATGGAGAAAGTCCGCTGTAGAGCACTATGGTAGATAAGGGCAAATATATGGAAAAAGACCGACATTCAAGGCCAATGACGACGTACAACATTGAGGAGCTGGGTGATTACGGTAGATTACGGTTAGCAGGATTGGTGGATAACGATACATTTTATCGCAATGGCTTTTTAGTCGACCTTGACTTTGATGAAAACGCTGCACAATCATCCATAGAAGAAATAGAAATTAGTAAAAGGTTGAAGGACGGCTTTAGGATGCGCCGTGCATTGTACTTCTATGGGGTGTCGTAGCGACTACTTGAATGCGGATTCGGCTTAAACAATGACAACAATGACTTGCGGTGGCTAGCCGATGGACAAGTTAGCGCTTTATCCTCCTCAGACAAGTCTGGTACCAGTCCACCGACCCTGGCGGGTCGGAAGACTTGGTTGGTCTGGGCGAGAAATCGGTACCACGAAGCTGCCCCTTCTCCGACTGCGCTACCTCCCGCCTTGCTCCTCTTGATGATAGAGGAATTATTATTCTGTTACAATGAATTGCGAAGGCTAGCCGATGTTTTAGCTGAGAGTTGATGTCAAAGTCTGTTTTTCATTCCTCCCGAACAACTCTGATACCACTTCATCGAAGGGGGATTTATGAGAAGCTTAAATGTTCTTAGCAGGACCTGAACCTCCGATCAATTCTGAGTGCACATGAGAGTCGGGGGCTTTCCTGAATGCGCCATATACGCTACGTTTGTCTTTTATTTCTACGTGTCGTGGTAGACTGGCAGAGGAAGCGACGAACTGGTCGACTAGGAAACGGTCTCGGGTCAATACGATGGGATGTACCAAATGTGCTGCTTGAATTGCTGTCTTTGTCCATGATTTGGATCTAAACCCTTTTCTTTTTAAGCTGACGTTCTGATTTTTAAGGCTTTTACAAATTGTTTCTTTTTTATAATAACAAACGTTTAGCTACTCTACTTCAAAGCAAATAGCAGTCCTTGCAGTTGACATTTTTAGACTATTTGTTTCATGGCCAATCATAGATAGCTATTCTGTTTATTTTATGGGATTATTGATTATTGGCTATCATAAATATATATGTACATAAACTTTCGCCTTAGTTATTTGTTATTATTGGTATTGGGCGCACTATGATGTGCTTTGAATAAGTAAATAAACAAATAAATACGATTCTTTGCACGTTTTAGAACGCCATTTCAAGCGAAATGTGCCAGATGCAATGCCATGGCGACTGTGTGCATTCCATTAAGTGGCAGACATTCCCTTCAGGGACCGTTCTCACTTAGCAAGAAGATGTGACGAAGGGAGTAGGAGTTGTCATTAAATAACGCTTCTTTAGCTATTTACTCCTCTCACCTATGATGCGCTGAAAAACTGCGGATGGCGAGGAGATGCCTGATGGTGAGTAAAAAAACCAACAGCAAAATGCAGGAGACGACAGCGTGGCGGGGGCACAGACTTCTGTAAGCTGTCTGAAGCCTGCCTGTTCTGATGAGGGGTTTTGAGAGTCCACGCGCAATTATTATGTTTTCTCGAATTCTTCGGATCGTGAAATGCCGAGTGCCTAGTAAGATCCTGGGCAAACATCCCGTACACACGTCGTAGGGAAAACTGTTATTAGCTATGTCTCAGACAAATGGCGTTTAGATTCTGTTTTCAACTACTCGCACCTGTTGAACACTGTGATTAGGTTATTATGTGCATTTTCCTATTTTTTCCTAAAACGTGCCTCAAAAAACTCGCTGCTGCTTAAAACGTTATAACTTTGTTGATAGTGAAGCTTTCAAAGATGTTTGAGACTCGTGTGAAAGCACAAAACAACGACAATTCTGTGACATACAAATAGTCAGAATTGCTCAGGATTGCGCCATGCACCCGTCTGAAACTTTTCATTTCAGAATCGACTGGTTATACTTGGGCCCGGATGCTTGTTAAAATCTTGCTGTTCATTGACTATTTATCTTTTTTTAACGTTTAGAATTTGGTAGAGCACTAGAACTTGTGGCAAAAGAGGTATATCAAGTAACATAAGTGCTAAAAAAACACCAACCTTGTTGCTAGTAAAGGTTTTCGAAATGTTAAGGGTTTATATGAAGTTGCAGTGCACTGCCAAGTTTTAAACGTTAAAAGATGTACTGTACAGATTAATGTAGTCAACTAATAACAAGATAGTAGCAAGCATTCTGCCCATGCCCAATCGAGTCTGAAATGAAAGGTTTCAGACGTGCGCATGGCGCATCCTGTTCATTTGCACGTCACCGAATCGTTGTTATCCTGTGTTTTCATATGAATCTTAAAGCAGAAGTCATAAGAATTTCACAAGCAATGTTAGAACCTCTCAAACAGCACACACATTTTTTTTAGGATGCCCTGCATCATGCCGCAATCTATAGTGAATTTTCAAGGTTCAAACTTTAAAATGAGCACAAATCAGTCGACATGGCCACACTATGGAGAAATTGTGACAAGTATACAAGCGAAAAGGAATTTGTCAGGTGTAAAATTCAGCAATTCAGACGAGTGTCTGGCGCGATCCTCACAACTCTTAATTTCTTCGGCACTTTTACTGCCAGCAAAGCTATCAAGTTTTAAACAGTGTGTACATTTTCTAGACGCCCTGTATGGAAAAGTGGAACAGAAAAACCAGTCGGAGTAATTATTTTCAAGAATGCGTAGATCTTGTCATTAATCCCTAGTTCGCATGGTAGCGCAATCGGAGAAGGCATCGCCTGTTGCGTGTACCCAATTTCAGGTTCCTGGAAAAACTATTGAAATCAGCAAGAATATTTTCGTGTTTTTACGCTATTCTCCTGTCCTTTATGAATGAATTCTCTGTGGTATGTGCGTCGGTGCATCGGCAGTTAAGCCTTTATTGTGACAATCGGTCTGAGCCGCTGCTCAGCACCGCGCACACAGCTCAAGAATGCCGCGTGCTCCGGGCGCTCGCCTTTTACGGCCACAGGCGGGAGAAAGCCACGCCTCCCTGCGCCTATTGGCAGGCCGGCAGGCACCACTGCGCACCGGATACACGGCCAGGCACATAAAAATAATCAACGCAACACATTGACTACGAAATCTACAACCTGGAAACAATTCAAAACAACTACTAAATACAGCTAGTAGACACTATAACAGAACAACTACCTCGATATACTAGTACTACAATACAAAAACGGGATCGCTATGGCTCGGGACGCCGTAAGAGTCGTCCCGACGCTTTGCTTAAATTCGAGCGTAAGGAGCGTCGCGTGATGAAAAAATTGGTCTTCTTTATGCAGCTCGTTTGCCGTGAAGACGTTGTCGATTCCTTCGGTAATCGTTTCCTGCGTTGTCGAGTCCTCGGCGCCTTCTCGCTTACTTGCTCTTCTCGCAACATTTTTCTGCAGACCTGACGCTCACTTGCGATGTTTTTAGCATCATTCGGACTCCTTACCACAACAGCCCTCCTGCATAGTGAGCCTGCACCTGGTTTAGCAGCTCTCTTCGCATGAACAATCTTCAGATTGTAGTTCGCTAACTCACGTGGCCATCTCAGAACCTTCTCCGAGACATCATAACGTTTTAAGAGGGCAGGCAGCGTTGGATGGTTGGTGCACACCTCTACCGGTAATCTGTACACGTATTTGTGAAACTTCCGTAGTGCGAACACTACTGCCAGCACTTCGAGGTCGCTTATCTTGTAGCTTCTTTGGCTACGACTAAGACTTTTGGAAGCAAAACACACTGGGTGGAGCGTACCATCCTCCCCCTCTTGACTAAGGACTGCCCCCGGTCCTCGCTTACCAGCATCGGTGTGGATCCTAAAACGCTTCGTACCACTACTGGCAGCTTCTACATTAGGCTGCGCAAGTACTGGTCTTTGTGCGGTTATGCTTTTGAGCTTCCCAGAACAGTCTTTATCTTGAGATCCTACAACGCTTTTAAGCGTCATTTTTGCACAAAACGTCTCAATTTTTAGCGCATTTGTTTCGCCCCACTTCAGGGGCGTACTATATGCGAGTGTAACAGATCTACTTCGCTCATTGAAAGCGTTTCGCGTCCTGCCTCGCCTGAAGTGTCGTCTTTTCAATGCGTCCATGTCCACTACCATCTTGATCAGTGGCTGATGCAGCTGCATCGAATGACAGTTGCAAAAGTCTCAACGCATTAGTGCCATGCACCACCGTCTCGTCAGTTCCATCCATAACAAATACCGCAATTGTACGCTTCCCTCCTGGAGCAACTTCGACGTTAAGTCTTATCGCGCCCTTGAACCGCATAGGATTTCCTGAAGCATCATATATAGATCGCTGACCTTTCAGCTTGATTTCTTCCACCTCTTGGTTCAAATCAAAACCAGAATCCAGCACCTCCTCAAGGAATCTCAAAGGCAAGATGCTAACCTGAGATCCTGTATCAAGCAGCGCCTTTTCTTCATTCCCAGCAACTGGATGTCAACCAGTGTTTGCTTTCCTACAAGGTCGCTTTCGCTGGGCTGTATGCCTATCGCTGTACAAGCCCACTGCTTGATGGATGTCGTAAGGCCTTCGGGTTCAACCGGACTTCGTCCCGTTGCGCGAGCGTTCTCACACTCTCTCCTCAGATGTCCTACCTTACGACACCTGTAACACTTGAGACTCTTTGCTACGTGTTTAGAACCTGGCAAGGCTACACAATCTCGGTTCTGTTTCACAACCACTTCATCCTCATTGTGAGACGAATGCTTCTTCGCCGTAGCATTTGCTCTGAACTGAGTTTGGCATTTCACCTCCTTAAATTTTCGCTGCATGGCTAAAGCCACTTCTCTACTACGCACGTAGCCTTGTGCCAGACTCTTCAGCATCTCGTATTCACAACCTTTTGGAGCAACCTCCAGTGTCGTGTAGAGCTGCAAATACTCCGGCCATTCAGAGAGTTGAAATACAAGCACCGCTGTTCTTATATGAGAGAGCTCCTCGTTAGGTACACCTCCAAGCTTTGATATGCGAAGGTGGATGAGTACATCATCTTGTAATCTAAGGTTCTGGTACTTCATCCTAAACCTTAGCAGGGAGTCGTCGAAGCTTTCCTCTTGCGGATCCGTGAAAGCTTCAACATCCGGAAGAGACATAGTCGCAAAAACATTTTACAGGGTTGGTTGCTCACATTTATCACACCAACCTTTTGGGAAACCTGCTTCGGAATGTTCAACGAACTCGAAGCCTTGCCTGACGATCTCTCTGGTACGCTTCTTCTTCCTGCTAGCGCAAAACTCAGCTCGTTCGTCTGCATATTTTCCAGCAGATCTGAATACTCGTCCTTTGCAGCTTCAACCGAGTTAACCTCGGCGCTCACCTCACCGCGATTATCTAAGAGCATTCGGACAACGACAGTCTTGTGGCCTGATGCCAGATAGCTGCTCTTAACTGCAAGGAAAATTGCGACTCTATCTCCACGGACTCCTGTTCTGTGTAGTCTACAAAAGGATGGAGCAGCACATTTTAACCGCTTCGTCACCACTGCCTTCCGGCAACCATACATGCACGACCGCACACACGCAACGCACGCGTCTACAGTAGGGTGCACGTACGCGTACGCTAAATGCTCTACCAGAACGTGGGAGGGCTTACACACAAACTGGTGTGCGCTCAACTCCGCTCTCCTGGAGATTACAATTCCGATGGCACGAATCCTCGCCGTAGTTGTACCGAGCGACCTGAATGTGGATCGATAGAGGCTTCGGTTCGGTCCCCAAATGAATTCTCTGTGGTATGTGCCTCGGCAGTTAAGCCTTTATTCAGACAGTCGGTCTGAGCCGCCGCCCAGCACCGCGCGCACAGTTCAAGAATGCCGCTCGCCTTTTATGGCCATAGGCGGGGAAAGCCACGCCTCCCCGCGCCTATTAGGAGGCCGGCACGCACCGCTGCGGCGCACCAGATACACGGCTAGCCCATACAAATAATCAATGCAACATTGACTATGGGATCTACAACCTAGAAACCATTCAAAACAACTACTAAATACAGCTAGTAAACACTATAACACAACAACTACCCCGATATACAAGTACTACAGTACAAAAACGGGATCGCCACTTAACATACGGTGCATTTTGAGTTTTTCGAAATAATGCATTTTGGAACCATAAATTTCTTCGCCGAGCCCCCAAGCACGTCAACAAATTCACAGAGATAGTGGTGAAACCTCTTCGTAATATGTGGCTATCCTCACTTGGCGTTGCTTATCCTAGAATATGCTGTTTGTTATGCTCAAAACTGTTGCGAGAGGCGGGATTCGAACCCGCACCTTCTGCTTTCCGAGCGGCGATGCTACGCCTTACACCCCGGCGTTGTTTGACCGCACGTAACGTAGGCGATATCGTCGAAGCACGTCAGCACTCATCGTGATATAGGGGTGAGCCGGTGGCTGATATAAGTATGGAGCCGGTAAAGCTGAACGCCTTACTAGTAACAGAGACGGGTGAGTGCTAATGCGCTTCGAGGGTATCGTGTACGTTAAGTACGGTCAAACAGAGCCGTTGGTGTAAGGCATAGGCATCGCTGCCCGGAAAACAGAAGGTGCGGGTTCGAGTCCCGCCTGGTGTAACAGTTTTGATCGCAGCAAAACATCCTGTAACAGCATGTAGCCTCTATATTAGCTGCTCCAGGGGTCGATTTCATCAACGACTTACAGCAATCCAACAGAGAAAATTGCAGCCGAAATCCTTGATAGCACGGCTTATCAAGCGATATGGTGAGCGATAAGCCGCGTTATCTGAGTTTTCTGCTGTAAATTCTCCTTAAAGTTATGTAAGTCGTTGACGAATCCGACCCCAGGCTTCAACGAATGTGTTAAAACACTATCCTAGAATACTTTTGCTCGCCACCAGGAACAGTCGAGAGGAAGAGAATGTTTTCGGCCGCTGGTCACTGTTTTTTAAACGATTTTAGAAAAATGCTAACAAAAATTTGGGAAGCTACTTTTCTTGAACATTAATACATTGGCGACGTGTCACACGCTTTCGGCAGCGTGGGACTGTGTGACACGATGTCGTGTCACGGTCCCGACGTTGCAAAAATGGATTGGTTCCGCGCAAAAGGCACCCGTGTCGTGCGTTCGACAGCGTGTTAACATTCTATTGTAATTGTATTTTTATTAAATCCTTCAGTACGTAGTGCTCTGTGCCTAAACCGAGATTGTGTATGTTCGTCGAATACAAAACGGTTTCGAAAAGAAGTATGAAGGGGAGTGGATCGCGCATTTAAAATGCCTTGTCGGTGTGATGCGGGCACCAGCCCACTATGTACCGCTATCTTGAATGATAGTTCCGTACCTGTTCTTATTCTACACTCTGTAGATAATTTAATGCTGAAGTCTTGTTTGTGTTGCTGTCCACACTCTGTTGATGGTGAATTGTTTATTTTACATTGCAGTGTTACACTCCATTCCATGAACATTAGCTGTTGACCTGTTGAAGTTGGGACGTATAACCTTTGACTTTTTTCACTTGAAATAATAGTTTGCAGCTAATTGCATTTTTAACAAATTTAACGATTTACCGGAAATTTAACGAAAATTTTCCGTCAAAAATGTTAACTCTCAGAACTTCCTGTGCACGCCTGGTGGGAAGGTCCAACTATTAGGTTGTAACGAAATAAATGGCACTGAACCACTGTAAATTTAAACAGTTAATATCTCGGCTCGTAGGCAAGTTTATTAATTGAAATAAAAACCTTCTGATTCTACACATCTTTGCCAACGTGACACAAGCTTTTTTATCCCAGTAGCCTGAAAATCAGAAGTTCTGGAATTGACGAAATCTTCGAAGGCACTTTCGGCATCCTGTTTGTATTTGAATATTTTCCCTGCCAAGAAGTCGCCAAGATGCTTGGAGAAATGGTAGTCTGTTGGGGAGAGGTCGGGAGAAAACGGAGGATGTGGTAGAGTTTCAATGCTCAGCTCATTCAATTTCTGCAACGTCATTCGTGCTACATGGGGGCGAACATTGTCGTGCAGAAGGAGAACTCGCCTTCGGTTTACCAAGGCCTGCCGGATATCCTTCAACTTTTTCATCATTTCTTCAATTTCAATGCAGTACTTCTCTGCCGTGATGGATTCACCGGGAGGGAGGAAGCTGTGGTGAATAATTCCCAGCTAACACCACCATACTGTCACCATTACTTTCTTTTGTGCAATTCCGGCTTCGCAAATACCTTGGGGCTCTCATCGCTGTCCACCCACTGTGCCGATCGTCGCCTGTTGTCGTACATTATCCATTTCTCGTCACAGGTTACGATGCGATCAAGGAATGGGTCCGTTTCGTTCCGTAGAAGCAGTGCGGACGAGATCTCATATCGTCGGTTTCTTTGCTCCTCAGACAGCTCGTGAGGCAGCCATCTTTCCAGCTTTTTGGTCTCTCCAATTTCCTTCAGATGCCGGACAGCTGTGTTGTGACTGACGCCAAGAACCTTCGCTATCTCCCTGGTACCTTTGTGTGGATCCTCCTCTACCACATCTCTCAGCTTGTCCTCATCAACATCACTATGCCTCCCACGACCTTCATGTTCTTCCAAGCTCTCATCTCCATTCCGGAACTTCTGATACCAACGATACGCCGTCCGAATTGTGGAACATCCTTGACCGAATGCGGCGTTGATCTTCTCGTCCGCCTCCTTAGCTGTAGTGCCCAGCTTGAATTCATACAAGTAAATGCCTCGGATTACCCTTTTGTCCATCTGCAAAAAAGTCAATAAAACTCTAAAGTTTCCCCACTTTCACATAGAAAATTTGGTACTCGCCGGTAGAGCAAAGTTTGCGCTTCTAAATGATATGCCACATGTTACGGTTTGTTCTTGATCAAACGCGTAAAGACGCGCCAAAAAATGGCGCGAGTCAGTGCCATTTAATTCGTTACAACCTAATAGTACCTTAATAGATAGGTTGGTGGCTTGGCGAAAGCTTTCCTACCTCCTAAATGTTCTATTTTCAAAGACTCAAATGCGCATAGAAGGTACGAGTAAGCATTAAAAAATGGATTCGCGCGCTGTGACATCATGTCACGGGAGCAATCTCCTAGGTCACAAGCCCCAACAGATTGGCACCGGAGCGCGATATCCCCATCACTTACGGCTTTGCTGGAACGGATTGTTTCTGCTTATTCTTGCTTCAGTAGTTTTCAGAAGCAGTTCTAATCGGGAGAGTGATGTGCCTGCAATATTAATGAAGACTTCGAGGAAAAGTGATACACTTACTGGAGAAAAATGCGAAGGATTCGATAAATTGATGAAAATTTTCATTGAGTGGTTAAGCCAGATTTCAGCGAAGATGCCGTCAATTCGTTGCTAACCGTTAAGTGTGCACTCCAGTGTGGGTCAAAACCGCCTGTGGTGAACATTGTGGCTATCGACCCGCTGGATCAATTCTGCAGCCTTCGCTTCCACGTCGCTTCTCTCCTAAAGCCATGTTTTCAACGACTTTCCACCTTTCTCTTTCTTTCTGATTCTTCACAGTTTCTCTCTCTGTTTTGTTGGATACAGCCTTGAAGTTTTGTCATAAAACCTCAAGACATAGAATGGGGACGAGGACAACAAGAGAGTTTAAGGTTTGGGGGCTTTGCCTGCTAAATGAACGATTGGAAGAGAATGTTGACATATTAGGAGCAATGTCAAAGAGCGCTCTTCCGTGCTTTTTGGCCGTATGTTCAAAGCTTTTCGCTCAGGCGCAACATAAGCACTCAACTCGAGTACGCTCTGCGCTGTAGGAGCGAGAGCTGGTCTGACGTGTCCTTTAGTTCTTCGGCTAGTGCCTGTTGTTGTAACCATTTTGGTGCTTTCCGGGGCGGGCAGATACTCCGTGACCCTCGGTCAATCACGGGTTTAGCCCTTCGTGATTGGTTGATATCGAAGTGCGTGTGCAGTTCATTGTTTATCTTGTTCATTCCATTGAAATGACATTCGCTAACAATGATTGGGAGCAGTATACATAGTTTGGAAGGATATTCTACCATACCATCCCCTGTCCTCCATCTCCTTGATGGCCCCCTCGTGGTGTGAGGCCGAGATGGAAGCAATATCTCCGATTGTGGGTAGCTCCTCCCAATTAGGATTGCACCAGTGATTGATGATGATTGAAAATTGTAAAGTTAACATTGAAACATCTGAGCACTGACCACGTCATAGTAGTTGTGTAGCGGCGTAATCGTAAGAGTTCTGCTGAGACAAATCGCTGTAGCTAGTGCCATAGGGCGAAGTTTGACTTCTGATGAGAGTTTCCAGAACATCCTTTAATCACTCGGTCCAGTCTATGAATTGTGTGAAATGCCTAGAATTCCACACACGTTTCTAAAGTGTTTCTACGTGATCTTTCGACTGGATAATTGCTGTCAAAGAGCTGTTTCAACACAAGCTAAACACTGGTTGTTAGACATATGTATATATGTAGCCCTAAAATATAGCTAAATAGCAAGGTGTCGTTCAAGGTGGAAGAATGCACGCCTCAACGACTAGCCCTAACTGCCCTTTAGCTTTTTGGCCGTGAATGAGCCAGAAATGGCGCAGTCTGCAAAGTGAGTTGGATTCCAAGAGCAACTAGGTCGTTCTCACTGAGTCGTGCTTGTTTGGGAACAGCAGAGCGTTGCCTGTTCGTCGGCTGGATACCTCACATCCTCGATAATCGTCCCCGAGGTATCCCGACTGTAGTAGAGTGCATGGCGCAGTCTCAGACGGGTTGGTTGACGTCGACGTCTATGCATTCTATACCTAAATGTTGTGCGAACAACCGAATAGCGGCCCGTAAGATTTTTCTATGTGCATACTTCAGCCTCCGCGCGTCACGGCAGTTGATATTTATCCTTTGGCTTTCTAATCGATATCGATGCGCGTCATATAAATACTTCGAGCGTGAACTGCGCCCAAAGTGAATTAAGGAAGGCGTTAGGTCATTCTGAGGACGGAAAACCTACATTATGCACAAGAACGAAATCGTCGCTGTGAGGAGAAAGCTTGCTTTTGTTCATGTGTGTCTAAATTCTTGTTGCAATCTTTTTGAGGAGAGATATCATTTTAAAGCTAATTCTGGAATTAGACTTTTAATTTTCTCCGTTTTTGTTAATATTTTTGGCGGTAGAGCATTGTATTTTGTAACCACATATCGTAGCCGTTCAAGCTGTAGACTTTTAAATGCGAACTGGACACTTTTAAAGTCGAAACTGAGTACTCACTCTGCTGAACTATTGCATGGCGCGATTTCCTCTGGCAATACGACTGCCTTTTGCCCTTTAAAATTGCGTCTTCTTGCGACATCTTTGACTTCAAAGAGTGTACATAACTTCTTTGGAGCTGGCAAATTAACAATTTTCCAGGAAAGTCGTAGAAATTTTTTTAAAGAGATGAATACTCTTTTAATCGTTTTATAGTGTCTAGTTTAAGACGTCAGCTTTCTGTTTAACGGTGCTTAGATAGGTTTCAAAAGCGCCAGAGCGCCAGTGTGAAAAGTGTCCGTTATGAAGTGGAAATGGAGTTCATATAAGCTTTTTGAGGAATAATTTTTTTATAGGATAAACAGAGACGATTAAATATACAAGAATAAATGCAAATAAACATCGAGAAATACATGCATTAACAAGAATAGCATAAGACATCGTCAAAAAGGATAAAAAATACTGATATATCCTACTGGAGGGGGAGGCGGCACTTTACAGGGTTCTTCTAACAACGGCTGTGAATTCCTTCACAGAGAACGAGCTATGAGGGAATATTCCTTGTAATTTCCTAGATGTGAGGCACTTTCCTTGTTTCAATTTTCTCGGGAGGTGCTCCACCCCCACCCGCAACTAGGATAGATCCTAAAATGCAGTAGCGTCGAAATAACGAATCTATCTCGGATCACAAACAAGACAATGTAAGGCTGGTAATTTACAAGCAGATTACGTGACACAGTCCTTCTTTATATTTCGGAACGGCTTGTGGAATCTAATGGTGAATTCAGGCTCACAAGAGAAGGATACCAGATCGCAGTAGCGCTTTGAGGTGTGATGTATATCATGAGATGCAGCTTCGAAAGGCGAGTCTAAATATGTGCTCCATATCCTCAGCGAATATCGGGCTGTCGAGTAATAATCTTTTTCTTTTTGCCTTGATTGTCCTCTGCTAAGATTGTCCGCCAATACGGCCGATAAACGAGTAGCAGTGGCGCAGTGGATAACGAAGTGTTTTCGTAGTGGTGGTGGGGTTTGTGGTTCGACTCCCCGGTGATGCAGTTTTTTTTTGCGCTCGGTAAAAAGATCCGAAACGCCGAACCGAAACTCTCCATATGAAACTGCAACAAAAATCTTCTCTAGGTCGCTAGGCGACTCGATTCATTGGCACTACTGCACTTTCACTATTTAGAGGTCGAAAAAAAATTCTCCCAAATTTTTCTGAGGGACGCTATTTGAGAAGCTGATCCCGAATTTGACATTTGTCACATAATTTGGCCTGATTACAGGGTGTTACGGTAGAGATAGGTTGTTGGGTTACAGTCGTCGATTTCATCGAAATCTTCTATGGCGATATTTAAGACGTTTTTGGAACTAATAGCCGATGTTCACGAAGCAGGAGCTTGCTGCCAGAACAGGTCTGACTCCTCTTCGCCGTGAATATTATTCAATGTATCAGTATATATATATCATAATAATTCAATCATTAAATATTAATAATTTATTGAGAATGCAGGTCGATTCGTAAATTATTCTGGGACATAACGGTGTCTTGGGGCAGAACTTATTTTGGTTTGCTCTCCTTTTGTTCTACAATTACAATTCTAATTACAAAATTGGCAATAGATTCCTACTGTATTGCATCCTATATCACGTAAGCCTTATGCATCCTACAGAGATAAATAAATAAATTACTTCGGGATGTACGCTATTGTATTAGGTTGTCCCATAAGTCCCGCCGTTTTTTTCAACGATTCACTGCAGATCTCGCCGGCGGTCTCTTGCATAGCGCTGCACAGCTTTCGAAAGAGAATGATTTGCTCTATCAGAACATTTATTGCATTTCTTTCTTCACCATGAATTTTGTCAATTTTTAGGACGTTGAAGTGAAAAGTGAAAAAGTGAAAAAGTAGCCAATTGCGCACTTGTTCTCTCCGCTTAGGTTTGTAATTTTTTGCGCAGTTTTTTATAGCATTTGGAAGACAATGTCCTGTTCTACAAGAGTATGTGTTGGTCCTATTTTCCCACTTGTCCTTTATTGATTTTTAGGCCATCAAATTGAGAATTCCGACTTTTCCGTCCGAATTTTTCCCAAAACTCCGGTTCTGTGGTTGGACTTTTTTGCTTGGTGTTATATGTCGTTTGGAAGAGGATGTCTTGCTCTATAAGAATTTGTGTCGCGTTTATTGGCTCATGCTGATTTCTGTCGAATATCAACAACTGAAGAAGGAGAAGGAGTTGTTGGTGAAGACGATTTTTCTCTTTTTGGCATTTTGTTGATATTCAACGGAAATCAATAAACGCGACACATATTCTTATAGAGCAAGACATTCTCTTTCGAATGACATTTAACACCAACCCAAAAACTCCAACCACAGAGCAGGAGCTGTCGGCAAATATAACCATCCTCCTTCGGACGTCCCAATTTGATGACCTAAAAATCAATAAAGGACAAATGAGCAAAGAGGACCAACACGTATTCTTGTAGTACAGGACATTGTCTTCCAAATGCTATAAAAAACTGCGCAAAATTTACAAATCTAAGAGGAGAGAACAAGTGCGCAAATGGCTACTTTTTCACTTTTTCAATTTTCACTTCAACGACCTAAAAATTGACAAAGTTCATAATGAAAAAAGAAACGCAATACATGATCTGATAGAGCAAATTATTTTCTTTTGAAAGCTGTATAGCGCTATGCAAGAGACCGCCGGCGAAATCTGCAGTGAATCGTTGAAAAAAAAACGGCGAAGGCATATGGGACAACCTAATATGTTCTCTCTCATTTTTGTACACATTTTTGTTTTTTAATAAATTTTAATAATGAATCGTGTTCGTAATCAGCGCCTGAAAAAACCGCTTCCCTGGGCAGATTTTGGATGAAACCGGTAGTTCTGACCCCATCATCCTTACCACCGTTGTTTTCCGATCTATCGTAATTGGCCGAAAGCGGATACCATATTCCAATCAGCACCCGAATAATCCCCTTGAGTGAAAAATTGACGAATTTGCTGGTCTCAAAACCACCACCCTTACTAGGCCACACCTACCGTAATATACCGTAACCGGCCGAGAATTCAACAACGAATCCTGTATTTTTGATCGGCACCACAAGGAACCCGTTGAACGAAGTTCATGTGATTTTTTCACCACTTTAGAGTGGGATTACGGTAGTATAACTAGGCCGATGAATCGGGTCTGCTTTCTGGCGTTTTTTTTTTCGACTTACTGGTGTTTTACCAGGTAATTTGTAGTGGCTGTCGCTCAGTTCGACCGGGCAACCTCGAGGAGGGCCACAGGGGGAACTGCATTGTCTGAAGTTCAACGATAAATGTAGACTCGAAAGCATAGCAAGCTTTGCCTGGTACGGTTTCACATTTCACGCAGGGAGCTTCGACCGGTCGATTTGGATCACTTTTTACGATGTGCAAAAAAAACCTCGTCGCCGGGGAGGCGAACCACAAACCTTTACGTGTCACCGCACCGCTTCGCTAACCACTGCGCCACGATTGCACAGAGCCCGGAAGTATCTGTGGTTTAGCTTAGCCATATGCAAACAACGCACAGTGAAAAACTCCCACTACTCCATTCCCCTATGTATGTTGCACTTACGGAACCCATTTTTAGAATCAGCGTTCGACGGTGCATCTCATGATATACGTCTTATCCCAAATGTGGCTGCGACCTGGTGTCCTTTCTTAGTGAGATATCACCTGCTCGGAATTCATATCGCGCTTCTGTCCGATACAATGACCCCAATACGATTTGTGTAGGACACGACAGATTGAGCTTGGTGAGGACTCTTTGTGAACCTGAGCAACGACAGCACATATCGTCGGTAGTCACTTATGGAGAACATCGTCACCAGCGGATTGAACAGCGAGTACAGCGAAGTGAGGATTCCCAGGAAGTCGGTGACCAGCGGGCCGTGGCGCAGATTTCCGAATAGGATCGCATAGATGACACAAGAGGGAAAGTAAAGAAACAGCGTCGGGCAGACGGTCTGGAAGTGTCGCTATTTGTAGGTGGACGCACATAGTGCCTTCTCTTTCCCTTTAAAATCGAGTCCTTGTTAGGGATGGGATTCCACCTCCCATGGAACTTCAAGTGGAGACCAGGGCCATTAGAAAGAGCTCGGAATGGCGATTACGAATATTGGTGTCAGAATTGCAAAATGAAACTCCAGAGCGAGTTGTGACCCGTTGAAGTTCAGGGGTTGACTGTGGGCTGGCGCGCGAGAGAGCTGGGGCGACAGCGGTGAGGTGTGGGGACTCCGTAAGGCTGGTCAACCAGGAGCGGCAGTGGCGCATAGGTAGTGCTCCGGCTCGTCAGGCGTGAGGTCGTTGGTTCGGTTCTCGTGGTTGCCCATCTTTTCGCACATCGTGATTTATCTTCGAAATGGCCTCGTATTTTGATTTTACTTTACTTTATTTTTCCTGATTTTTATTTACTATTTTGCACAAATGGAGTGAAAACCTTATATCGAACAACCAGAGATGTTTCTAACGACTTTAGCCTTTATGAAACAAAGCAAAATGTGTGAGGCAAGCATATCCTTCACATATGCATTGCAAATCTCATGCATGCAGTTTCTCTAATCACTTACAAAACAGTCATTTATAGTAAAATCGAACAGATATTTAGTACAATTGACAAATATTCACCAAGTGTGACAAAACAACTGGGTGATCATCAATGTAATGTGTTTTGTTCCATGAGTGGTTCAAAATGTTTGGAAACCTACGGGCGTAAACATTCCGGTAAATCTGCGACAGAGCCTTCAATTGGTTGCTTGGCACTGTTGTACCTTCACAACTCCAAAGGTCAAGTAGTGGCCGAAAAAATTTATTAACCGAATTTTTTAAAACTAAAATAAAAAGCTAAAACTCGAATTTATTAACTTTGCCCAAGGGGTTGTCTGAAGTGCTGATGACGAACCTGGCATCCGTTTTTAAAGTTTCGGTTGATTACTGTAGGTTACAGTAGCTGCGACCTTACTCAACCGCACCGCATCCTATCCTACCATAGTCCGCCGTAGCACCAAAAGCGGATGTCAGATTCGTGATCATCACCCGAAATAACACTCTTTGGCAAAGTTTGGGTGGAACAAATTTTGACAAAGAAAAGAAAAAGAAACCACTCTTCGACTTTTGTGGGAGCTGTGAAGGTGTAATACAATAGTGCCAGTCATGCTTTGACCACAAGGTTTGAAGCTTCGCCGCGGAAATGCTTCTTGTTTTTCTCGGATGACAAAATATAGTGTCATAATTTAGAACAAGACGTCATCTCGAAGATAAATCACGGTCTGCAAAAAAAAAATCGGCGACCACGAGGACCGAACCAACATCCTCACGCTTGACGAGTCGGAGCACCACCCCTGCGCCACCACCACAGCTTGCTATCCAACCTTACGAAGCTCTATTCCTCACCTCTCGCGCCAGCTCTTTCGCACGACCAGCTCACTCAGGAGTTTCATTTTGCAATTTTGAAGCACATGTTCGTAATCAGCATTCCGAGCTCTTTCTAATGACCCTGGCCTCCACTTGAAGTTCCATGGAAGGTCGAAATCCTTTCCTAGTTAGAGTTATTCTGGAAACTGAGCATCTGACGGAAATACACCTCTCCATCTTTCTGATTCTGTTCACTGTGAAATCTTCAATTTGGCATCGGTGACTAACAGATTCAAAGAAAGCTTCGCTTCATTATGCCTGATCACCTATTCTGCTAACAATAAGGCTTTCTTTAACAAAAAAAAAGAAAAAATCGAAGATAGACACGATGAGGTGACGCTACTTCAGAAGTTCATGAATGAGAAGATCGTAGGCATCTTGTAGGCGCTCGGTCTTTGGCACAAACGCCTGTAGGAGTTGGTGCCATAAAGTTGTTAGTTTTGTTGAACTTTGTAACAAAGCTTTGTCCTCTATGTTGGAATGCCCACTGGAACTTAGCGAAGTCAAAAAAGCTGACTTGAAAGAGCAGCACGCGAAACATCTGCCGTTGAAGCTGTTTCACGTGGGGGCTCATTCCCGTATGTTTCACGGTGAGATGTATACGTACAGCACAGAAGATTCCGGTGATCGAAAGCAGCAGCATAATCATGGCGCTGTCAGCTACCAGAAAGCCAGACAGCTCGTTGGCTCTGTGCTGAAATCGAATTTGGTTGAGCAGTCTTCTGTTGTGGGAAAAAGTGTAAGATTCGTCTTCTACAAGGTGGCTACAAAGTGGAGTCCGCCGGCTTTTGCGTCATAACTAAGAAAAGATAAGAGATACTGTGACATTATCTGATATGATATTATTTTTATTCGTGGAGTACAAAATTATAGCGGGTCAATCAGTCAAGATATTGTTCAAAGTGATCTTCTTTTTGCACGGATGCAGACTTCGAGTCGCTTCGTGGCTGCTTCTACCCTGGGCTGCAGGTAGTCAACGTCGATCATCTACCTTCTCCTAGTAGAACTGCTTTCCAACTTTCCAAATTTCCGTGAGAGCTGGGTGAGACATTTTGCTGTAAATGGCTTGAGACCGCGTACTTCATCGGGTTCAGGTACGACGAGTTTGGAGACCACATATCCTTGCCTCAGAACCCGGGACAAATCCGCTCAAAGAATGCGATTGTCGACATGGATCCATGTACTGGCACCCAGCCCTGTTGAAGAACTGTTGCGATCGGTGGCCCCACAGGCGGAGACGATCTTCTAACTGACGTATTAGTATTAGGTTGTCCCATAAGTCCCCGCCGTTTTTTCAACGATTCATTGCGGAATTCGCCGGTGGATGATTTGCTCCATCAGAGCGGGTATCGCATTTTTTCGTCCTGAATTTTGTCAATTTTCAGGTCGTTAAAGTAAAAAGTGAAAAAGTGAAAAGGTGGCCATCTGCGCAGTCGCTTCTCTCCGCTTAGGTTTGGAATTTTTGCACAGTTTTTCATGGTATTTGTAAGACTATGTTCTGTACTGTTCTATACTGTTGCTCCTATTTGCTCATTTGTCCTTTATTGATTTTTAGCCATCAAATTGGGAGGTCCGACTTTTCCGTGCAAAATTTTACCGACAGCTCCTGCTCTGGGGTGGACTTTTTGCTTGGTGTTATATGTCGTTCGAAAGAGGATGTCTTGCTCAGTAAGAATTTGTGTCGCGTTTATTGGCTCATGCTGATTTTTATCGAATGTCAACAACTGAACAAGGAGAAGGAGTTGTTGGTGAAGATAAATTTTCTTTTTTTGGAAATTTGTTGATAATCGACAGAAATCAGCATTAGGCAACAAATGCGACACAAGTGCTTATAGAGCAAGACATTCTCTTTCGACCGATATATAACACCGAGCAAAAAAGTCCTACCACAGAGCAGGAACTGTCGGTAAAAATAAATCTTCTCCTTCAGACGTCCCAATTTGATGGCTAAAAAACCACTAAGGAATAAGTGTGCAAATTGGACCAACACGTATTCTCGTAGTATAGAACATTATCTTCCAAATGTTATGAAAAGCTGCTCAAAAAATTCCATAACCTAAGCGGAGAGAACAACTGCGCAGATGGCCACTTTCTCACTTTTCACTTCACCGACCTAAAATTTGACAAAATTCGGAATGAAAAAGAAATGCAATACAATTTCTGATAGAGCAAGTCATTCTCTTTTCAACAGCTGTATAGAGCTATGCAAGAGACGGCCGGCGAAATCCGCGACGAATCGTTGAAAAAACGGCGGGGACTTATGGGACAACCTAATAGAATGCCAGCATACTCTTAAGATTCTTTCCGTAGGGTCTTTGAGGTTAATTGAAACTAGTTAGGCTGTCATTGGCCTAAAGGCAGAGACCATTCCCGTGCCCGTAGCGCTCATAGCCTTTCTATGGGTGATATGCGTGAACTATAAGACACCACAATGATCTGGGTCCGTAAACTTTTGTATACCGGGTACCGGGTTTCACTTGCTCAATGGTTATCGTGTAGTTAGGCGGTATTTCAGCACTCGTGAAGGAGCGGTGAGGCGTTCGTGTTGGAGTTGTTTCTTCTTAACACGCATCGTATCTCGCTGGTGCTAGCAGATTTGAAAGAAATATATCAGTTATGAGTGCACAGTCTGCAGGAATTCGAAGATCTTTCTAGCCTTAGATAACGACGAAATCGTCGAAACGTCAAAAACAAAAAATCTGCATTTTAATAAACCTGCGCGGCACAGAAGAATTTGAACAGCTGCATCAAAGTGCCCAAGTTTTATGATAGCTGATCATGGAGAATGTTCCGAATGCATCGCCGTGAGATATGTAAGTCGTTTTGTTCAACACCGTCGTTCCCTTGTATCCTCTTCTCGACAGTCTTGCGGATGCCAGGTATGTTGGCGGTTCAAAGTCGTCACAGCAGATGGTGACGTCATACTACGTCGCTGCTCATTCTACGTCGCACTCCTCCTAACAGTCTGGCGTTGATGTGCAGCCTCCTTCCAGTCTCCCTTACTCGAAGCCCTTCGTCCACGATGCGCCCGATGGTGGAGAGATGGGCCTATAACTTGGTAAGCTGTTGTGGAATTTGTTCACGAATACATGACGGAACTCCTCTATCAAACGTACGTAACATTTTCTTGGAATGGCAGTCTTTTCTCAGGCACCACTGTCAGGAAGTTGCGGACCACACCTTGTAGCTACCCTGTGTAGGTGTGGCAGCTAAGGAGGTTAACAATTACGCAAAGGAACCCACCTCTAAAGAAATTCCGATAAAGGCGTTCCCGTCGAGGCTAGTGAGGTCGCCATAGACCTGCCTTCTGAATATCTCCTTTGGAATCGATGTCATCACCAGCAGAAAGGCGCAGTTTGACAACAAGAGCACGTTCAGCACCCATATTAGCAGGATCCACCGCCTCGACGAGTACAGGTAGGACAGGTCAGGCCTGAGCGTAGGGTGTCGGAATAGAGGAAATCTCGGCGAGATTTGATGCTTACCGGCAAATGTGGACGTATCGATAGACGAAGCTGTTCATCAGAATTATCACCGACGAAGACATCACAAACCAAAACAGCATCAGCACCGCTTCGCCCCTCTCCCAGCTATGAATTATTCCAGTCGACACGTAGATGAAGTAGTTTTCGCCATGGTGTCCACGCTGCAAAGATTTCAGCAAGCTGTTGAGGTAGAATGGCTCAATTAATGGAGAGTAATCATTTAATAAACAAGTAAAAATATACATTTAAACTGTTAAATTTCCGTTCCTTGCCACTAATTTTGGCAGCGTGCGGTGCGGGAACGCGGCAGAGCATGGGTCGTAATTGCACCGGCCAATCACAACGGCAAAACACGCTCCTTCCCCCGGCAGCACAGTAGACATGGGATCCGAATCATGCATTTTCGGATATCCGGCCGGATTTATCCGGTTTCGGATTATCCGAAATCCGGCTCGGTCGAAAATTGCCCTCATCTGAATCATCCGAAGATCCGTGGTCTTGAAAAACGCAATGATTCGGATAGAATCGGATAAAAATCGGATAATAGGAGGTTAGCGGGCCTTGCTGGCAAACTCTGCGCCATTGATAACTTGACTTTTCCGGGCAGATTTGCAATCATTTGGCGGGAATTCTCTCACAAGGGAAGGGTCTGAAACGTATTCAGAAACGGGGAGCGAGTCATATATGGGGAATCCACACCCCTCAATTAGTATGGAAATGTGTTTATTTTTTGCCAAGTCGTTAAACCCAAGGAGTGGGGGTTCTTGAAGTCACAGTGGAACGGCGCATCACGAATTTGGGTTCTTGTACGACCGCGATGACTCTGCCGGCAAGCAGCTCGGAGCGCAATGGGTAGTGACGATGCTTCATGGGAGAAAGGTCGGGGGTTCGATCCTCATGCGCTGCTGCATTCCTGCTTTTTAAATGATTGGTTAAGATTTGAGGGATTCTGACGTCTATACCATTTTCAAATGTTTTCTGCGCATTTTCCAGCTGCATGCTGTGGTACTCAACAGGATGATGCATAAATATTCAACACCAGTGATACACAGGTACAACGTGCATAAAGCAGCATCGGACACAATGGGCAGGGTATAAATGCTACAGGCTCCTCTCAGTCTGTTTCCATACATCAGCCAATGACCTCGGGTAAAACCATCCTGCTCGGATTTTCAAAGGAGACCATGATGTGACGTCATATGTGGTTAAAACGAGAAAGTCAGTGGATCCCGGAAATTGACCTAAACGACATCAATACACTCTTTCTCTCATCTTTGCCTGTCATCTGGAAATTAGAGGTGTTCAGGAGGTTCTCTAACACCAACAAAGTCGCCGATGCTCGAGTGGTGATCCACTTGCTCACGCTGAAGTGTGGTCCACCTTTAGATAAGGTGGCCTTCACGGGAATGACACCAACCTGGCCGAACGGATGGCTAGCATACCCAAGGACTTGGAAGCACATCAACTTGAAGTTAACGAAGACGAACGGCTGGAAGTGGTTGAAAACCAGAAGAAGGTTGGGATCCGCAAAATAAACTGATAGACGTGGAAAGGCTGGCAAGCAGTGGGCATATGATAGCGTTTTCGGCTGAAACACTTTCTTCAGAGGAAAGGGAACGTCTTTAATTGGATTTCGTCTATGGAGCCGATCTCATTTGTCCATATATGGAAGCAAACTGTGAGGAGCCAGTAACTTTTATGCCTTTATGCCCGTATTGTGACCAGTGCTTATATTCGATGCACTTCGTGTCTGTGTATCACTGATGTTAAACGTTCATACATCGTTATGTTGAACAGCTTTCCAATTGAGTTTTGGTTAAAAAAAACCGGTCAGTAATAAACAAGTGGCAACAAAGTTGCTTTCACGGCATACATCTGGAAACACTGCACAGCAAACATCTAAAATGGTGCAGATGTCAGAGTCTCTCAAATCAAACAATAAGTTGAAATGCAAAGATGCAGCAGCGCAGAAAAGTCGAACCCTCTACCTCCCTCTCATGGAGCAACATCGCTATCCACTGCGCTACGATCCGCTTCCCGTCGGCGGCATTGCGGGCGTACAAGACTCCCGAACTCGTGAGGCGCCGATTCCACAGTAACTTCAAGGATCCTCTACTCCTTGGGCTTATCGATTTGGCAAAGAAGAAACACATTTTTATACTAATTGAGGAGTGGCGATTATTCCTATACGACTCACTCTCTCCGTTCAGACATACGCTTCAGACCCTTCCCTTTTCAGAGCACGAGAAATTTCTTGCGGGGCGTTTCGGAATCGTTTCATTATTGTCCTTTACAAGACTTCGCTGTGCATTACCAACTCACTATTGAGTTGGTATTGGCTCTTTGGGGTTTTAAAGCAGTTTTTTGTTTGTTCTGGAAGCGCAAAATAGCTCTGCGGAGCGCTCCCCTCGTAAGGACGCCAAGGTGTATTCCACTCCATTGGTGAACTAAGCTAGGCCAGATATAACGTAACTGGGCATTCATGTGCCTTGCTACCAGGGCATATAAACACTTAATTCAAGGTGAGGCGCTCCAAGCTGCTTTGCGCGCTCGTGACTTCAATTGGTCAAGGAAATAAACGCGGAGTTACTGATGTGTTCCATTTTTAAGGGGTTGCGTGCCCCTATTATATCGCTTATCCGGTTGCATCCGAATCGGATATCCGAAATCCGGCTCGGCCGAAAATGGCGTTATCTGAATCATCCGAAGATCCGGGGTTTCTAAAATTGCCCTCATCTGAATCATCCGAAGATCCGGGGTTTTCGAATTTGCCCTCATCTGAATCATCCGAAGATCCGGGGTTTGAAAAAATGGCCTATCCGAATCATCCGATTATCCGGAAAATCGGTGTCGGATCCAATGTCTACAGCACAGCCGGGCACGTTTGATCGGCGCCGAGTGTTCTCGCACTCCACATTGCCAGAACTAGCGACATGAACCAAATTTCTGTCTAATATCTGTCTAAGAGTTTTCCATAGAGGTTGTCGCTAATTCGCTTATTTTCGCTAATTCAAGCATCAGGCAAAAGTGTTGTCTCATACTCATACAACTGGCCTACGGATAGTCATCTTCGTAGGAACTATATAGCACTTACTACTCAGTTATTTTTCCTATATTTCCTTTCGGCAGCGTCGACCGTGCGTGGCTGCGTTTTCCTTGGCTGTGAGCGTCCGTACTATCTCTGTTATTCAGTCGACCTCTCAACTACTCCGCGGTGCTATATTTATTCTGAGTGTCGCTTCGGGTGGCAAGGAGGCCAATCTGCTATTTAGCTTGCCACCGCAAAAGGTATTGTTTTTGCTTGAGAGTTGAGACGGATTATCGGAGCGATGGCCAGCAAGGAAGGCAATCGATCGATGAGATCTGCGGCTGGTGGTTCTTCCATTGCAGCACCAGCCAGGCCATCGCCCACGGATGCCGCAGCAGACGCTAGCGGCCAATTGCAGTCGCTAATGGCCAAGACGAAGGTGCCGGCCTATGTCAAACAAATGGTCGAGCTGCTTATGGCGACAAGGCAGGAGATGCAGGAAGTCATTAAGAGGAACATGGAGCTGCTTGAAGAAGTTCGACTTCTCAGGGAAGAAAACATTTCTTTGAAGGCGCAGTTAGCGAATGTTGAAGTTTCCAAGCCAACTTCTGCTGTAGGCACCTCTGAATTAAGACCTAGCCCTGACTTTGGGAAAGTCGACTACGAAATTGATAGGTCTATCGTACTTTCCCACGTTCCTGAGTCCTCTTCGTCTAAATCATCGGAACGATTAACCTATGACTTTGCATATGTTGTAGGCTTACTTGATTTCCTCGGTATAGAGTGTACTCCTACCTCCGTGTACCGCATGGGAAGGATTGAGCAGAATAAGCCTCGGCTAATCAAAGTCGTACTTCCCGCCAGCAAGTTCCAACGGATTGCGGTAAGGCGTGCTCCACGCCTGCGCTTCTCTTCCGCACACAAGGGCGTTTATTTACGCCCTTCGCTAACGTGGGAGGAGAGAATGCGCAGGAGGGAGCAACGCAAGGCTACTGGGGAAGTGGGCGATGGCAGTTCCATGCGAGCAACTCAGGCTCGTGATGGGTGGTCCTCCCCGCTCTCTCACAGTAGCCTGCCCGCTAGCCGTTTCACTTCGACACCGGTTAATAGCGGCCCTACGGGAAACTGTTGACCGGTCCTCGGAGCAACTGCTTAGGCCTAGTGACTAATGTTAGATCATTAGTCAGAAATGCCAACGCCTTCGTGATGGATTTATGCATTCATAACTACGACTTGGCCGTACTAACGGAGACGTGGCTTAGCTCCGAAATTGAGCTAAAACCTCTTTTAGGTTTCGCCAGCAACAGGTATTTGGGTATAAGATGTGACCGGCTTTCGAAAAAAGGTGGTGGCATATTACTCCTGCTCAAGAAGACCTTCTCGTATAACGTGGTATTCAGGGAATCAGTTCCAAACTGTTATGAGATTCTAGTATGCGATATAAAACGCGATTTTTCTGAATTTCGTGTCATATGCGTGTATAGAACTCCAGACTGTTGTGCTTCAGGGTCGCATCAGCTATCTAAGGCTATAAGTGACTATTCCGCCTCAAATTTGGTTACGGTCTTAGTAGGAGATTTTAACATACCTGATTTAATGTCGCACCATCGCAGCAATGTATCTAAGAATTTTTCTCAGGTTTTTGAAACACATGATTTCCAGCAGCTGGTTTCTGCTCCTACCAGACGAAATTCAGTTCTGGACTTGGTTTTATGCAACAAAAAGGGTTTCGTCAGTAGTGTACATGTGCATCCCCCTTTAGGGAACAGTGACCATGCTACAGTAACGTTCGATTTAGACCTAAAGCGTGAAGACAGAGAAGTTACCTGGGTCCGAAACTTCAAGAGCGCAGATTATTACCAAATAGGAAATTACCTGGCTTCCATTGATTGGATTGGTATAATGAATTCTGGAGCAACAGTAGATCAGCTTTATGAAACCTTTTTAGCAATTCTACACCACACAATCGAATTGTACGTTCCTATGCGTCAACTCAGGGATTATGAGAAAGGTTACCCAGCCTATCTCATAAGATTGAATTGCCGTCGCCTCCTTAACTGGGAAAAGGCATGTGCTACTGGTAAAACCGAAGACTGGTCTTCGTACGAATATTGGTCCACAAAGTTGAACAAAGCCTTACATCGCTACAACGTCTATATAGAGAGAAAGGTCACTTCATCGAAGGACAAGACAGCCTTTTATAGGTTTGTAAGCTCTCGGCTTGGGAGTGATAGTCACATTCCCAACCTGTTTAATGAATGTGGTGTATTGGTTTCCACAATAAAAGAAAAGGCTGACTTATTGGGGCAAGTTTTTCAGGATGTTTACAATAAGAACCAGGTTGATGATTACAGTTCTATAGTTAGTGGCATAGAGGATCTACCCCGTTTTCCCAAAATGAGTTCTACGTTGTGGTTTCGCAAGGAAGAGATTATTGAAGTGTTGTCTAAATGGCCGAAATCTTCTTCAATATCACCGGATTTTATCCCGATATGTTTCATAAAAAATGTTATCCATTACATTGCATATCCTTTAGAACACATATTTAATCTGAGCTACACAAGAGCAGAAATCCCTGCCAGGTGGAAGCACGCGTTTGTCACCCCAATTTCAAAAAAGGCTCCACAAAATGATCCTAGAAACTACCGACCTGTCAGTATCACCTCAGTTTTTGCGAGAACTTTTGAAAAAATTCTCAAGCGACATGTCTTATTGCACCTTGATGCTCATGGTGTAATATCTGACAGTCAGTACGGGTTTCTGAAAGGCAGGTCTGTGGAAACAGCCGTTCTCACCTCATTAAATGACTGGTCGAAAGCACTGGAAGACAAAAGACGTTCAGACGTAGTGTATTTTGACTTCTCAAAAGCTTTTGACAAAGTCCCGGTTGAGAAATTGGTTGTCAAGATGGAGGCGGTAGGAATTCATCCTATGATCATAAGCTGGGTACGGCAATTTTTAAGTAGAAGGACTTACCAGGTTAAGATTAAAGGCCAGTACTCCAAGGTCTTTTCCACATTTAGCGGTGTTCCCCAAGGTGGGGTATTATCCCCAATCTTATTCCTGCTGTACACGTACGAACTCCCAAACAGCATTGCTAGCCTAGGGGTCAAATGTAAAATGTACGCTGATGATGTAAATATCTACAAAACTATCCGTACCACCGATGATTCAAAGGATCTTCAGACGGCGATCGATTTCATGAGCTCCTGGTCAGATAAATGGGAATTACCTCTCGCAACTGAGAAAACGCACCTTTTAGTGATTGGGTCTAAAAATCACACTCATTCACCGACGTACAGGATTAATGGTAAGGCCTTAGAAAAAGTTGACGAAGTTCGGGATTTGGGTTTTGTTATAACGAGTGACCTATGTTTTTCAAAACACTGCAGACTCTTGGTGAAAAAAGCCAGTTTTCGCATTTATAACCTATTCAGAGTTCTGAAATGCAGGCTTCCAGAGGTGTACATAAAGGCCTTTAAAACCTATGTACGACCTATCGTGGAAACCGGGACAACCGTGTTCAACCCCACTAAGAAGAGGGATATTGATCTCTTGGAAAGCATCCAAAACAGCTTCACCAGGAAACTTATGATGAGATGTTTCTCTGTGGATTACAGTTCGATTCCCAATGGTTCTCAACGGTCTGCGCTTTTTGGTCTTCCACCTCTAAGCAAAAGAAGAAAAATGGCTGATGTTATCATGATGTACAAAATTCTGGCCAAGAAGCTATCAATCAATCCAGATGATTTCGTTGATGGTTCGCTGACGAAATCGGTAAGAGGAAAGCTCAAACTTCGGGTCTCTGTCGCTAAATCACGAGTCAGGTCAGATTTCTTAACCTACAGGATTCTTAAGGAATTCAACTTGTTGCTTGGCAAGTATGATGATTTGACGATGCTGTCTGCTCAAGCGTGTAGAAGGTTTGTTGGGTAATCCGGAAGTTCTTGATGACTGATATTATTGATGTTGCGCTGCTTGATTTATGTTATATATCCGTGTAACTGATGGTTTGATGTTGTTTTTAACGCTGTTTACGCTAGACTTTCGTCTATGCCTCAATAAAAAAAAAAAAAAATATTGCGGTACATTATGACACCATAGCTTACCATGGCGAAGCTGATCTCATTTTCTGTAGTGAGCATGTCACTTATGGGTCGGCTGTCCTACCCTTCCTCTGGTTATTTTCTTCTTTTTTATGCTTATTCAAAAGGTGTATTATATATTCTTTCCTGAGACCCGACGCGCTTAATTGAGTTTTGGCATAGCTATCTTTGTTTAAAATTGTCCATTTTTACTTTATATACGTCTGCTTTGGTTTGGTTTAAAACGAAAACTACCACATGTCCAGCCTTGCTGCATATCGTAGATTCTAGCTAGTGTTAGGTGACTATAGTTCGGTATCTAAATAGGAAAAGGCTTCGACCTCCCATGAACTTCAAGTGGAGACCAGGGTCATTAGAATGAGTGCGGAATACTGATTACGAATATGGAGTCAAAGTTGCAAAATGAAACCCCTGGGCGAGTTGTGACCTGTTGAATTTGGATGGGCCGGTCTGCCGCTGGAGCTGGTGCGGGAGCGGTGAGGGATGGGAGTTCGGTAAGAATGCGTCGCCAGCGGTGGCGGTGCCGCAGTGATAGTGCTCTGATCTGTCGGATACGAAGTCACTTGTTCGATTCCCCTCGCTACCATCTCTTTTGCACATCATGGTTTATCTTAGAAATGACCTTTCGTTCTGATTTATGGCAGTACATGTGGTTTTCCCAGAAAAGCAAGGAGCATTTTCGTAGTGGGTTCACTATAAGGCTCCAAACCTTTTGGCTCGAGCATGACCTAAAGAGACAACCGGTACTATTGTATGTAAATAGCATTACATAGCCCTTAGCTGAAGATAAATCATGATGTGCAAAAGAGCCGGCTGCGAGGGGATTCGAACCAGTGACCTCATATCCGGCAGACCGGAGCACTTGCCCTGCGCCATCGCCACCGCTGGCGGACTCAGGAGTTTCATTTCCCAACTTTGACACCCATATTCGTAATCAGCATTCCGAGCTCTTTCTAATGACCGTCGTTTCCACTTGAAGTTGCATGGGAGGTCGAAACCTTTGCCAAATAAGATCCTTAGAGGTGCAGGGGCATAAATTTTCCCTCTGCGGACCTTTTCTGCATTAAAAATCTCTGGATACGTGATAGAAAATACGGTTAAGATCATGTTGATGATACAAGTGCCGTTCGCCAAACATCGCGAAATTGTAAGGCGTGACGCAGCGACGGCAAAATTTGATCAAAAATGTAATCAATTGGACATATAAATTGCCTACCGGTACGCATAGAATCATGGACGCCGACATCGCCACGTCGTGGACTGCCATCACGGCGAAGAAGTACTTGTAGCTCTTCATAGCTTTCAGCCGAAATCGAAGGAACAGAGCTAGGAGTGAGACGTTCGTCAGCAGCGACAATGTCGAGGAGACGTAGATGACAATGGCGTACGCCATTCCACTGTCGCTCCTGCTCATTTGTCTTTGTGATGCGAAAGTAGTATCTGAAAAGGCTTAGAATGGACCCTAAATGGCTTGTTTCTTATCGTATCCGCGACGGTGTTTGCCAGCATGCTCTGAATATTCTCGTGTTGTACTTGTGATCAAAAACAATGCGAACAACTAGCAAAACTGCCTGAAATACACAATTTTCACTTTAAACTGGACAGTTTTCGAACCAAATTGACATGCCTAAAGTCAAAGTAGGCAACTAATTTTCCGTTTTAAGAAAATTGGAGTCAAAAACTCACCTAGGCGTTGTGTCTCAAAGAACCATGTACACCTTTTGGATGAGCACAAAATTCCCTTTCCTGCTGAAACGATATTTTAGGTTTATCCTGAAGTGCTCCGACAGACTGAACTTTTTGTGAAAAGAGATTGTGCCGTGCACTCGTCCCAGGACATTGCAATTTCTGTTTGATTGATCGAGCAAATGCTATTTACCTGATGTTACGTAGTGGAGCATTGCAGGCGTTTTACTTTTTTGATTGCTTTTGATGTTTCCAAATTTATACGCATGTAAGCAGCATTTGGGCGCGTGTAGCGCAGTCGGAGGAGGCGCGACTGTCGCGTGCACCCGATACCAGGTTCCTGGTTCGGATTTCCCGCCCAGGCCAAGCAAGCCCTCCATCCCTCCGCGGTCGGTGAATTGGTACCAAACTTGTCTGGGAAGGATACAGCGCTGACTTGTTCATCGGCTGGCCACCGCAAGTCATTGTATGGCCAAATACGCATTCATTTCGCCTCCACGACATCCCGTAGGAGTAGAATGCGCTGGCGCATCCCAGAAGGGATTGAGTAACGCCGTCCTTTATCCTTATCCTCAGCAGCATTTGCGGCTGCATAGAGAACGAATGCACGGCACAATCTTTCCATATGACTTACTTGGAAATTCTTAGCTTCCCAGCACCTCGTTAGGGTGTAGCTATAAATTTTGAAAAAAAAGTAATAATAGAGTTTCCGCGGCCATTCATCAGTACGGTCATTTTTTTTCATTTAGGCGCTCTGCGAAGACGAATTTTTGTTACAAGTTTTCTTTAAAAGAAGATAATTTTCACTTTATTACACTACATTTGTTTAAACATTGGGTGTGTTTAATTTGGTTTGCAAAATGTGGAATTATTTTTAAAAGTGTCCAGCTACAAAATTTTCCTTCAAAATGCCCTGTTTTAAACGATAAGTGTCTATAATCAGTTTAAAATGTACAAAACATTTAAATCAAGTTGTTTTTGAAGAAAATCTAACATTCTCCAAACCGAAAATGAACACGTTGTAAATAGATCAAAACACAAGGTTTCATAAACAAAATTAGCTTTAATAACCTTTAGTTTTAGATTTATCCTTTAGTTTCATTACTATTTCCATTCTTGTAGATAATAACTCTCAGTAAGTAAGCTCTAGAGAGGGCTCATGATAGCGCAGTCGGAGGAGGCGCCGGCTGTCGCGTGCACCCGGTTTCAGGTTGTTATTTCGCATCCCGTTCTAGCGAACTTCGGGATCGGTGAATTGGTACCAGACTTGTCTGGGAAGGATAAAGCGCTGACTTGTTCATCCGCTGTCTATCGCAAGTCAATCTATAGGCAAAATACGCGTTAGTTAATCATAAAATCAACTAACGTCGTGCTTTATCACTCGTTGTCCTTTGCTCGGACATGCTTCATATTACCTCAAAAAAATATAATCACTGAATAAAAGGCTATAATATAATGTATTCTTTTTAGTAAATTTATTTTAAAAGTTCTGGGCTCATATGGGAACGTAAAAAACCAGACAATTCATAACTTGTGATCGGTAAGGGCCGCGCCGTGCACTCATGCACAACTTGACATTTTGGTCTCGATATGTACATAGTTCACACAAAAGTGAGTGTCAGAGAAAGGAGCACCGGTGTAGCTCTTGTATTTAGGAGCCGAATTCACCAACGACTTACAGCAATTTAACAGAGAAAATTACAGCCGAAATCCCTGATAGCGCGGCTTATCAAGCGATATGGTGAGCGATAAGCCGCGTTATCTGAGTTTTCCGCTGTGAATTCTCTGTTAAAGTAGGTAAATCGTTGATGAGTCTGACCCTAGTTCTTGGCTTCTCTAAGCAATGACTGTTTAGTTGTTTGCTTTGCTCACATGGGAAAGTGAGGTCAGAATGAAGCGTTTGATCGTTGAGGAGTAGATGGCGTGGTATAGTAGAAACACTACAAATACTGTAGTAGTTTTGTAGAGAAGAATTGCGGGTGGTAGATTTATTGATGAGCGAGATTTGTCTTGCTTGATGAGTGGTTTCAAGAAGCTCGAACTTGAAACTGCACCATTTCCTGGCTGTTTCGTGATTGCGAAATGATGGGCAGCTAGAAATGAATGTCAGTCTGTTGTAGGAAAATCGTTGTTCCGCTTTGTCTGTTCTGGCTAATTAGAATCACAAAGGCGTTTTTCTGCGACTCAAACACTAATTTGGGGGAACTAAACACTGGCTTCTGATTGCATTATCATTATCGCTTTCTGTGCAAAACACTTGTAGATGAGTAATGGCGCCAGACTGGTCGCTGTCGAGAGCATCCACTTATTCTGGAGGGCCACGAAAACGCGACGTTTCCCGGTGCTAGAGGTCCTTCACTTTGAATCCGACGTTTGGCCAGGGGCTCGTTGAACGACGTTTCTGTCAACTTTTTTTTGAATCGAGACGTCCGTTGTAGGACATTGGAGGGTCATCTTCTACATCAGCCAGAATTTTCGCTATCAATCGGGTGAAAATTGCTACATGCTGGACGAGTGCATGACACGAATTCTTGGCCTTACGCTAAAAAGCTTCCGGTTTCCTAACACTGAAATAAAATGAAACACGTTGTTGTGGTGCGAAGAACAAAAATTTTATCAAACTTCAAGCACTGTATTCAATTTTTGGACAGGTGAATTGTAAAACTTCAAAGAAAGTCGTAGTAATTTTTGTTGAGTCAAAAAAATTATCGTGATCTTTCTACATTTATTCAATACATCTGTTTTATCGCAACGGCATGAATAATGGTGCTGTATGGATTGGTGGAGCGCTCTTATAACGAAGAATTTTTCCGTTTTTTTTTGTTGGTATTCGCTATTCCAACAAATTCCTAGAGCGGAGGAGAACCTTTGCTAGAACAGCGGAATATTCTCTCGCATTTCGAAAATAGCCAAGCGTAACAGGAACTGCACAATCAGTTGCAATGCGTGCCCCTGGGCATTCGGTGCTGGAGAGCGTATTTGAGAACAAGCATTTGCCTCTGTGCACTTACAAGGGTTACGTCTGAAGCGTGTCTGAACGGGGGGAGCGACTCATATAGGTAGAATCCCACCCCTCAATTAGTATAAAAATGTGTTTATTTTTCCCAAGTCTTAAACCCATGGGCGCGTGTAGTCGTAGGAGGCGCGACTGTCGCGTGCACCCGATACCAGGTTCCTAGTTCGGATTTCCCGCCCAGGCCAACCAAGCCTTCCGTCCCTCCGGGGTCGGTGAATTGGTACCAGACTCGTCTGGGAAGGATAGAGCGCTGACTTGTTCATCGGCTGGCCACCGCAAGTCATTGTATGGCCAAATACGCATTCATGTCGCCTCCACGATATCCCGTAGAAGTAGAATGCGCTGGCGCATCCCAGAAGGGATTGAGTAACGCCGTCCTTTATCCTTATCCTTATTCTTAAACCCAAGGAGTAGGGGTCCTTGAAGTCACAATGGAATCCGGCTCATCACGAGTTCGGGGGTCTTGTACGCCCGTGATCCCTCCAGAGGCAAGCGGCTCGGAGCGCAGTGGATAGTGAAGTTGCTTCAGGCGAGGGAGGTCGGGGGTTCGATTCTTCTACGCAGCTGCATCTCAACTGATGGGTTAAGATTTAGAGGATTCTGACGTCTATACCATCTTCAGACCTTTTTATGCCTAATTTTTCAGCTAAATGCTGTGGTATTCAACATGGTGATGTATAAATGTCTAACACCAGCGATACACAGGTACATAGTGCATGAAGCAGCACTGGGCACAATAGGGGCAGCGTATAAAAGCTACAGGATCCTTACAGTTTGCTTTCCTATATGGACCAATGACATCGAGAAAACCATCCTGCTCGGATTTTCAAAGGAGACCAGGTCGTGTGACGTCGAAGGTCGTTCAAATGAGGAACGAGGTGTGTGGATCACGCAAACTGAACTAAACTGCCATCGATACGCTCTTTCCTTCATCTTCGCCTGTCACCTGGAAACTAGAGATCTGCTGGAGGTTTTCTAAAACCTAAACCGACAATGTCCGCCGACGGTCGAGCGGTGATCCACCTGCTCACGCTGAAGTGTGGCCCACCTTTAGACAAGGAATCTTCGAGGGAAGAAATCAAGCTGGCCGAGAGGATGGCCAGCATACTAAAGGACTTCGAAGCACATCAACTTGAAGTTGACGAAGACGAACAGCTGAAACTGGTGGAGAAGAAGAAGATTGGGATCCGCCAGATGTAGATGTGGAATAGATGTGGAAAGGGTAGCGAGTAGTGGACATATGAGGTTTTCGGGTGGAACTCTTGTTTCGGAGGAAAGCGTGCGTCTTCAACTGATTTCGTCTATGGAGCCGATGTCATTGGTCCGTGTATGGAAGCAAACTGTGAGGGGCCTGTCCCTTTATACGCTGTCCGGGTTGTGACCAGTGCTTCTGCTTCATGCGCTTTGTGCCTATGTATCACTGATGCTGAAGGTTCATGCATGACTATGCTGAATTTCTCATTTCCTTTTGGTTTAAAAACCGCTCAGTAATAAACAAGTCGCAAGAAAGTTACTCTCCACAGCATACAGTTGGAAAATGCGCAGAAAACGTCTGAAAATGGTACAGACGTCGGAATCCCTCAAATCTCAACCAATCAGTTGAGATGCAAAAATATGGTGGCGCAGGAGAATCGAACCCCTCCCCCTTCACCCCTCTCCTGAAGCAACGTCACTATTCACTGCACTCCGAGCCGCTTGCCTTTGGAGGGATCACGGGCGTACAAGACCCCCGAACTTGTGAGGCGCCGTATTCCTTTGTAACTGCAAGGACCCCCTACTCCTTGGGTTTAACGACTTGGCAAAAACGAAACACACTTTTATACTAATTGAGGGGTGCAAATTCTTTCTATATGACTCGCCCTCCCCGTTCAGACAAACTTTTCAGACCCTTCCCTTGTGAGCGCAAAGGGAATCCGAGAATCCCTCTGTCTTGGGGCCAGATTCGTCAATGATTATACCTTGGGGATGCGAGGTGGAAGGAAGGAACATACCATGATGTGGCACATATCACCACCCTACCCACCCACGGGGAACGCCGGCTATCCTAGTTGCAGGACGATTCTCGCGTCGGAGTGCATAGTTGCACCATCGATCCAAGGCAAATTTGCGGTCCACTAGGAAACAGTCGTTCTCATCGTTGATGCCAAACATTTGTACTTTCTCGATCTCGGCATGCAGGACGAGTCGGTGAGGAAATCGCTCATCATCACGACTGATGTTTCCATTGATAATATCGGACTCTGAGGCTTTTTCAATTAGCACTCGCTTCTTACTCATTGTATTAGGGGGGGGGGGCAAAAGTAATGAGACAAATTGAAAAAAATCTTTATCTCTCTATAACTCAATTACAACTCAACGATGCTGAGGAATGTATTTGCCATTAAGGGCAATGACCTTGCTGCCATCGCTCAGCCAACTTCCTGATCCAATCCTTCCAGAACTGCTTGGGCCTGGTGTTGATCAACAGCTCGATATGGTTGTCAAGGACTGCTTGGGTTCTTGTGTCCCTTCCGACCAGGAAGTATGTAGGCTCAAGAAGTAGTGGTAGACGCATGGAGAGATGTCCAGCGAATACGGTGGGTGAGGCATGTTAACGTAGCCCAGCTGGCCAAGCTTATCCGTGGTTACTTGTTCCCGATGGGGTGCGGCGTTGTCGAAGAGGAGAACCTTCTTGAAGCGCTGCGAATGAATAAGAGCGAGTCGGCGGCCCATCTCCTCTATTTCATTCACCATGGCCTTGGAGTTCATCGCGGTGCTCTTGGGAAACAGCCTCCGGTAAACCGATCCATGGGCGCAGACCCAAAAGCTCCAGAGATGCTTCTCGCCGTGAACATCTCGCCGAACGAAGGTCGGTAACAATTCACCAGGCCTCACCCAGACTCGCTGCTTGGCAAGGTTAAGGAAGAAGACGTACTTCTCATCTTGCGTGAATATTGAGCCCAGGCTGCTTGGGGTTGGGAATCGGGCGAGATTTGCGCGACACAGGTCGACTCGTCAGACTGGGGTTTCGGCATGAGACAGGCCGGGGTTTTGGCATGCTTCTGGAAAGGGCGGAAGAGGTAACTTCTCAGATGGGCTTCAGTAAGTAGCATACAAACATACAAATACGATAAGCACGAAACCAGACTCCAGCCACGAGACATATGGAGACGACATGGGGTGTCTCATTACTTTTGCCCCCCCCCCCCCCTAATAGTTGTGCGCTCATTGCAGTTGTGCGCTCCTTCCTGGTCAATTTTACAATCTTTCTGCACAAAATGTGCAGGGCGTTGTCTTACCGGTGCACACAGTATCAGGATCACTGCTAAGGCTGTGTCATGTATAACTGTCACAGCGAAGAAGTGCTTGTAAGCGTTGCTAGTTTTCAACGGGCAGCGCGGATAGTTTAAGGAGAATCGGTTAGCAATCAGTGATAGTACTGAAGAGCCGTATATACTTACTTACTTTGATACTTTGATGGTCCTTTTGTCGGCAGGAGGTCTTCTCAGCGGGGACCACAACTCTTCCAGACCGCTCGATCTCTGGCTGCTTGCATCCAGTGAGGCAGACTCCACTCTCTGAAAGATCTTGAGAATGAGTCTGCCCATCGCGTTGGCGTTCGTCCCAGTGGTCTCTTATGGTCTCTCGGGAGCCATTCTGTGACACGGAGACTCCATCTATCGTCCTTTCGTCGAAGCAGGTGTCCGGCCCAGCGATATTTGGACTTCTTCATGTACTGCAGCGGGTCTGCTAATTGCGACTTCTAGCTTCGAGCTTCGTAGGCCTTCTTGCCATTGCTGACGAAGGCTTGTCCTCAGAAGACATCTCTCCAGTGCACGATGCGTAGTTTGCATTGCTCTGGCGATTGTCTTGTTGTCGGGCCAGGTTTCCGTCGCGTAACACATCGCAGGCAGTGCAGAGCCATTGAATATCTAGGCCCTGAGGCCGGCATCCTTGACCTGATCGGTGACTTCGCGAATCGAACTGAGCCTGGTATAGGTCGATCCATCGCTGTTCATGTGTATCATGTGTACTACGCCCCTGTAATGGTATGGGTCAAACAAGTATTTGTCCCAGTGATCAGTCAGTCAATAATATTCTGCCCAAGGCAAGGCAGAAATGGAATTCAAAGAGAACACGCTTTTTCTGAAGCTAAAACACACATTGGCCGCTCGGTGTTGAGTCTTAGGTTTCCGGTGATGAAGAATGATTAAAATAAGGGAAGCGTAAGCCAGTGCAGAGCAGTAGCGACGCGTGACGATGTCTCTAACGACATCACAGAGAAAGATTCTGCAGAAATTCATCGAAGCATTGTGCACATCTATCGCTGATTCAAAGTGTAGCTGTACTGCACAGTGATCCCCATTCATGTCCTCTGATGCATGAGTGAGCAGTCATCTCGGCGCTGTTTCAAATCCTCATCTCTTACTACTGTTATTTGCTTACGTAGTTGCACAACTAACTACGGGAAACCATGTACTGCTAACAAGTGGGAAATTGGCAAGGACTGGTGGAGGTGTTTGGCTATCATCCTGATGAAAATCTGACTAGGAAATGGCCAGAGCGATCGGTCGGACCTAAGAGGACGACCACCATGGCTGGATTCTCCACTATAGAAGAGGTGAGAGATCTGGATTACAGCTGACCCCGCCACTCTAAAGGATGTTGTGGCCGAAATTTTAAAGCACGGAGCCCTGCTATCGGCTCCCGAGGCGACTGCTGGGCTAAGGAATCGCCTTGATTGGTGCTCCGACTCTAGTGTCATAGTGGATATAGCTGGTGCTTCGCGAACGGCAGGTCAGAGGGATTCCGTTGCTGCTGCTTGCGTTGTTGCCTTTTACGAATACAAGTTTAATGAATATTTTGGTGTGAGAATCACATCGTTCGATGTGCTTTTTTTCACGACTTCTTTGACGCTGTTGGAATTTCCACAAGCAGCAGCCTTAGGTCCACCTCCGGCACTAAGTGGTTGGCCATGTTGATATCGCGACGTGGGTACATGTAACTGGAGCATTCGGAGATGTTCGTTCCGTTGAGCGAGAATGGAGCATCAGAACCTCGTCCGTTCGTCGGGAACATCGTCTTTGTAAGATTCAGCTGCAATCCAACGTTCCCCCACACACACGATTGAAGTCGGCAGCATTCGCTTCGCCTGGCTAATGCTCCGTGCTACGAGCTCGATGTCACAAGCGAAGGTGATGTAGTTGCCGGCCGTCGACCTTCACTCCTATGTCTTCCCATTTAACTGTCGATCTTCAGGTCGATGAACGTATGGCACAGCGACAGTTTATGCTTTCGCGTTGCTCGATGAGCTTCGTTACGGTGAATCCTGCTTGTTCGCATGACAGCCCTTCGTCCGACGTTCTTCTGATCCTATTCAGGATCGACGGTCTTGCTGGTCTTCCACTGAAATTGAACCTTGCATTCCGACAGGTAACGTGTGGAGAGCTGCGCCAGGGTGTTGATGAGCGCTGGTGGTAGATGTGCAAGATACTCATATCTACTAGTGGCCTACAGATAGGTTGCTGCTAATCAGGATGGTTGCTGCTGGTCTAGGATGCCTCTTTTCTGCTGTTAGAAGTTGTGATAAGAAGAAGGTGCTTCCAGACCATTTGATCTTCGAAGTGGTTCTCCAGCATTCTCGCGTGTCGGTTGCCACCCATGGGTTAGGCAGCGTGGTACTAATTGTTGTCGATGTAAGAAACCCTTCATCGTTCATCGTCTGCTTTGATTTCCTTCAATAGTTATGGAAAATTGTGTGGGTGTTTGCGTTCTAGCATTTCTAGCTGGACACATATAGTTATATTATAGTTATAGTTTATGACGTACGTTTAAGACTTACGTTCAACAAAAAAAAACGACCGCAGATAAAGCGACAACTCAACACAACATTCTAGTGTTGAAGGAGTCGGGTTTCAGCAAAACGTTTAAAAGACCGAAATGAGCTAGCGGTAAGAGGGACCCCATGCTTTAGTGTAAGATAACAGGACAACGCTCTGAACGTAGAGTAGCTGAATCTAAGGTTGCTTCTAGGTTTTCCGTAAGAAATTTTCCCCGAACTGCCTCTAGTTTTTGAAAGAATCGATGAAAATAATTTTGAATTGTCAATGTCTATGATGCCAGCGAGCATTTTGAACACGACACACGCAACCCTAAGCCTTCGTCGAGGCTGCAGTGTACTCAAACGAAGACCCTGATAACGGATAACGGATAATTTTGCTCGAAAATGGCCGGATAACGGAAAAACGGGTAACGAACAAACAACAAAAATTAAAACTCGTTTTAAATTGCTCTAATTTTAACGGCAGATCAGGAGTCGAAGCGCTGTTAACTTACAAGCCATTCCTAGACATTTTGATAGTGTTTTTTAAACGTAGTGCAGTCGCCAGATTAACGACACCCTACGAGATTTTCTGCCGATCAGAAGGCAGGCAAACAAAGAGAAACATTGCTGCCTTTCGCCTGTTTCAAGAGGGTTGCTTGTATTTTGTTACAGTATGTTTTGTTGCGATCAAAACTCGAGGATATTGCGGATGTTACGTGCGGTCAAACAGCGCCGGTGGTGTAAGGCGAACATCGCTGCCCGGAAAGCAGAAGATGCGGGTTCGAGTCCCGCCTGGCGCAAGAGTTTTGATCGCAACAAAACATCCTGTAACAACATATAGCCTCTCTACCAGCCGCTCCAGGCTCAAGCAAATGTGTTAGAACGTTGCTTGTATTGTTCAATTTATCAGCCGCATAGTTCTTTTTCCAATTAAAGCTGCTGAAAAATAGAATGATCCTCGTAAAAGCAATTCTCCCGATGTCTCTTGACTTTTCCATGCTGTGAAGAAGGCGGGAGACGTCCAGCCGAATATAGTCCACATAACAATCTTGATCTACACCGTTATAAGAACCGTTATTGTTGTTGGTGCCCTATAGCACCCCAAGATCTAAGGTACGTGAACATGGAGTTAGCTGGGATAAATACAATACTAACTTTCTTTCTGGTGATAACAGCAAGCAATTGTGTAGGCCAATCACACATTTAAGGACTCATGACATCCAGAAGCGCAGAATTATCCGACGCATTCCAAAAAGGGAGTGGTTCCCTGTGTAATAGAGAGCTAGAAAACTTCACTAGAAAACTCACGAATCCGCGTGTCTTACGATTTTAAGTTGATGTGTCGCGTGTCGCGATTTTAAGTTTATTTAGTACAGTTTGTTGCACCGCTGAAATGTTTAATGGAGAAGTCGCTCCCTCAATGTATCCGAATTGAACCTATTTCCCTTTAACTCCTATTCACTGCTGTATTACAGCATTTGTTTGGTGGTTCACAACAGCATATGACTAAAAGCATACCTCTACCGCATGCAAGCAAATCGAACACACTGCAATCGTGGAGGCACATATGACACGACGCAAAGGTCGGCGGTAAAAGTTCATTCTAAGTTGAACCAGGCCCTGCACCGCAACGGTCGCTAATAGCAGTTGGTATGCCTTCTTGGTATGCATGACTTAAAATGAATGAGCAATGCTATGCTTAGTAGGCCTCATGAATGTATGGCACATGCTTAGCGACTCTGAAAGTATAGAATTGAGGTATCTTTAAAGCTATGTAACCAGTTCTCAAGTGAGGAAATGCCGAATCTATCCTAGTCCGGGGGGGCCACATAACTAAAAAGTAGGTAACAAGAGGAATTGAGACTTACTGAGTGCCTCCTAGAAAACGAGCTGGAACCTAAAAGAAACCAAAAACGAACGAAGAAGCAAAAAAAATCGCCGCGGTTCACAACGATCTCGGCGGGCAAGGAGCGACGGAATGGAGGCATGCCACGTGCTAACCGCCGGCTGACATGTTATAACCAGGATCCAACATGGTGAATAGGGCGCATGAAGCCGCATGCCGCGCGCTGACCGCCGCCTGACATGTTATAACCAGGATCTAACATGGTGAGGAGGGCACACAACTTTGACGGCTTACAACGGCAACAAATGTAATCTTTCGTTCTTTTTTCTTTGGGACTTTTCTTGTTTAGGTTTAGATGTTGTTCTGTAGGAGCCGCTCGGTAAGTTTTAAGTGGATTTGTTACATATAATAGTTTTTAGTTATGTGGTCCCCCCCCCCCCCGGAGTAGGATAGATCCGAAATGCCTCAACTAACCCTCCTGGATTTGAACGACTTCCGCTGTTTTTGACAACCACTCTTACGATCGTGAAGGATCCTTTACATACTCCACACATCACCACGTTCAAACCTAGGAGTCATGTAATTTTTTGTTCGTTATCCGTCCCAAAATCGCCGGATAACGAACAACAAAACGGATAGGCCAAAACCCCCGGAAACCGGATAACGGATAACGGTTAATCCGCTCATCCCTGGGCCTAACATAGGTCTTATATGCTTTTAACAGCACATATTTGTTTCTCGTGCTCAAATCCTTGAAGCTTTGATATGTTTTGCTTAGCACACTCCTACTAATTAAGCTACAATGCTCAACAAAATCCAATTTTTTCATTGTAGTGGACAGCCAAAATTCTTACGCTTGTAACCTTGGATATACATGTTCGCCTACTGTATTTTGACATGGGGACATCTGAATTTCCTAACAGATGGCTAGAGAGAACGTCTTCTAAGGAGTACAAAACATCAAATGGTTGATTAGGCAATAGAATCCAGTGCATCTTTATACGATGAATTCTCGAAAACAGGGAGAACCTTCCTTTCAAGCAAGCAACAACACAGTAAGTGAAGACAGATTTACATTTTCCATAGATTTAGCTGCTATTACTGAGCATCGACATCAAGTATCTTCGGTAATCGGCTATAGAAAGCATCGTTACAACAGAATTGAAGAGAGGATATAGCGAGTACAAAATCCATACGCAGTCAAGTACTAGCCGAGTGGTGTTAACGCTCCCAAGTATAATCACAAAAATCGCGATCGAAGGAATATAGACAAACATCGTCGAGCAGGTGGTCTGGAAGTGCTGCTGTAAGTGTCTCTTCGACTTCAATTCACATAAACGGTTGTGTCCGGATAGACATCAGATACGATATTTTTCTGAAATTGGCAGGGGAAGTGTGCACTTAAGAGAGCCCACCTGAAACAGGAGCACGCGAAGCATCTGTCGTTGAAGTCGCTTCACATTGAAGCTTACTCCACTACGCGTAAGAGTCAAATGAATCCGAATGGCGCAGAAGAACTCAGCACATGAGAAGAACGATACAGGAATTATATCCAGGGCCATGAATGCGAAGAGCTCAAACGAAGGGCTGCGCTGAAATTGGACGTGATTAGCTGTTAACACTTGGTGTAAGGTTTGGGTGGTCAGAAAGTTTTGAGCCGTTTGGCATTCTCTTCTTTAATGTTAAAAATTGTGGAGATTGGGAGCCAAAGGGTCGCTGACCGTTGTTTCAGCATCGTTAACCTTGCTGGAGCCTCTCTTCGCAGGAAATGTCTTAGGGGGGGGATAAGTGAGAGCTAGTGGGGCAACGTTAGGGAATGGCGCGGATGGAGAACGGTGTTCCAACCCAACTCCTTCAACCTTCACGGGTCTCTTTAGCCGAGCATTATCGAAAAGTAGGTGAACAGAAGTTCGTCTCCGCGGCTTTCTTCGAACTGCGTCCGCCAGTTTCTGAAGCTGATTGGCGTAGATGTTACCGGTGACGGTGTGCCCTTGTGGTGCAGCTCGTAATACAACATTTCTAGAGAATACCAGAAGAAGCAAAGGAGACACCTCTTGGGGTGAAGATCCGATTTGGCCGGCGTAGGCTTGCCTTCCTCTCAAGAGATCCACACGACACCACGCGTGCGAGTCATGAACTACAGGTGCCAGATTCATCAAGCACTTACCAGCCGATAAGGTGAAAAGTACCGCCAAACCTACTGATACAACTGATACCGCGATTAATCGAAATGCGGTGCGTTGAATTTGGAGTCGAACTCTTTGTATCGGTTACTATTATACGTAGGGCGGTATGACGAATCAACGGTGAGATCATACCGGAGGTATCGTTGATGAATCTGGCTCCAGATCTCCCATCACCAGCAATCAGGGCGGAGAAGGAGAAACTGACAACTGGGTACCTGGATGAGCAGCAGGTTCCTGGATACGACATGAAAGATCCATCGCGCCAGCACATTTCTGCAGCGAAGGGAGTGCAGGCGGCTGAGGACTATACATTGGATGCGATCGAAAATCTTCGGATAGTTGGATGATTAAGATAACGGCAATTCTGTAAACCCCGCATTTTTGAATGATTCGAATAACGGCGATTTTGCGGACCCCGTACTTTGGACGATTCGGATTGGCATATCCGAATCGGATATCCGAAAATGATTCATTCTATACAATGTATTCTGAGGACCGTTGAATGTGTACAGCCGAATTTCGCCGCAAGACTGCGGTTGCCAAACTTGGAATCCTCTCTACGTTGAGAACATGAAGTCTTCCTATGTTTGGCAGCGCCCGACTGAGACTTGTCTTTGAATTCTGTGTCTCCTCCTCTTGAATGAGCAGACCTGCATTTGTCAGTGCCGATGGAAATGGTGTCCTCTGCCAATGGTGACGTTCCGAAAGGTTGTCATCGCTCCAGTGCCTGGACGCCGTTCCTTGAAGACGATGGCTCAAAGGTGCTCTTGTGGGATTGACATCGTGACTGAAATAATTCAACGTGGATATCCATCAGGCGAAGTCTCGAGAGTTGTCATTAACTGCCACATGGTAGTCAATGGTTTACTTACTTACTTAGATACTTAGACGGCTCGTCCTCACTGGTCGTGCGGGCCCCAACGCAATCGCCATTCGTTTCTTTCTCTCGCAATCGTCATCCACGATGTTCGTACTGCTCGATTGGAACGACGACTACGACCGTCAGCCGATTCTGAATTAGAATTTGGCAACAAACGCTGCCCTTCGATATTTTCGACGAACACATCTGACTACCTCGTTAGAGGTCTTCCTCGAGGACGCTTGCACCCTCTTGGAATCCATTCCGCTGTTCTTCTTGTCCAGCGGTCATCCGTACTTCGCATCATATGACCGGCCCATCGATGCTTCATCTTCGATGCGTATTCCGCCGGGTCTCTGAGTTGTGACATCGTGCGTAAATCGGAACTGTGAAGGCCAGTTCGGTGTTATGATAACCGGCTAGACTTGAGAAGACACCTTTCGAGCGCTCTGTGAGTAATACGCAAGGACTTTGACGTGAACGCAGTGTCAGCCCACGTCTCGGCGGCGTAGCAGAGCGCAGGGAGAACTGTCGAATCGATCAGGTGGGCGCGTAGATCGGGATCCGAGAGTTGGTCGGTGGCCTCTTTAAGAGACCCATAGGCCGACCACGCAGCCTTCCTCCTTCTTAATGTTCTTCCTTCATATCGTTGTCCATGTTGATGGAACGGCCCAGGTACACGTAGGATGTTGTTTCCGTCAAAGGAGAGCCACCAATGTTGATCTGGTCTCCTTCGAACCAGGCGTTCTTCATGAACTGTGTCTTCTTCCGGTTTATTCGCAGTCCGATTTTCATCCCTGCTTCGTTGAGCTCTTTCAGCATCGTCTCCGCCTCAGTAGTAGTCGTTGAGAAAATGACGATGTCGTCGGCAAAACGAAGATTCTTTCCATCCACACAAATGCCCTTCTCGTCCCAGTCGAGCGACTTCTAGACAATGGTTTAGGAACATCAAATCGGCTCAAGGCTTTCTGACCAACCTGATATAACCGCCTTGTATTAGGGGGGGGGGGGGCAAAAGTAATGAGACTCTCCATTTCGTGCCCATATATCTCGTGACTGGAGTCCGTTTGTTTGCTATTTACTGAAGGCCACTTGAGAAAATACCAATTTCGCCTTTTCCGCCCTCGTTCTTTCGCGACGAGTCGACCTGTGTCGCGCAAATCTCACCCAATTCCCAACTCCGAGCAGCCTGGACTCCATCATCACGCAGGATGAGAAGCATGTCTTCTAGCTTAACCCTGCCAAGCAACTAGTATGGGTGAGGCTTGTTGACCCGTACCAGAGACCTTCGTTCGGCGATATCTTCGCGGTGAGTTTTTGGATCTGAGCCCATGGACCGGTACAGTGGAAGCTGCTTCCCAAGATCACGACGATGGGTTCCAAGGTCATGGTAAACGAAATAGAAGAGATGGACCTGCGACTCGAACTTATTCAGTCGCAGCGCCTCAAGAAGGTCCTCCTCTTCGACAACGCCGCACCTCACTGTTCAAAAGTGACCTCGGATAAGCTTGCCCAGCTGGAGTACGCTTACATGCCTCACCCACCGTATTCGCCGTATCTGCCAGACATCTCTCCATGCGACTACCACTACTTCTTGGTCGTACAGGACAAGGGACGGAGGGACCCAAGCAGAGCTCGAAAACCATATCGAACAGTGGATCATCACCAGGTCCAAGCAGTTCTGGAAGGATGGGATCAGGGAATTGGCTGAGCGATGGCAGCAAGTTATTGACCTTAATGATGAATACATTAATCGGTACCGTTAAGTTTAGTTGAGCTATAAAGAAATAAAGAAATTTGTTGAATTTGTCTCATTACCTTTGCCTCCCCCCTAATACCGCAAAGACAGCACAGAATGAGAACTAACTGCTAAGGATACCCCAACGAATGCCTTTACACTCAGTTCGGTGTAGATTTTCGCTCTGAATGCTTCGTTTGGCACAGAAATTTTTGAAAACAGAAATGCGTAATTGGACAGCAAGAATACATTGACAGTGCAGATGAGGAGGATCCACTTGTTTGTTGTGTACCGGCATGACAATCCAGGCCTAAATGTTATATGCGGTACTTATTGCCTTGGAATATTTAACAGAATCATATCTGTACCGGCAGACTTGGATGTATCGATAGAGGAAGCTGTTGGTTAGAACCAGAAATGATGAAAAATATGCGGCGCAAGCCGTTATTATCAGTGCTGCACCCGCTTGCCATTGTTGGATCAGTCCAGTTGATGCAATTATGTAGTAGTTTGATCCATGGAACACACGCTAAAATTAATATTCTTATCTTGTATCGGACGAGAGATTAATTAATTGAAAAACTTGTAATACAATACAATGCAATAAATTTTCTGCTAAAATATTAAGTCAGTGTCTCTTAAGAATGACGATATTCCAAAGAAATTCACGTAAAAATCTTTGGCAAAATCGTGCTGGCGTCATTCATACTCTTAAGCATGCTACGGTCGTTTGCTCTATCTTCCTCCACAACGGTTCCTACACTGGATATAAGTTTCAATACACCACTGCGCTACTCCCTTCCGGGGGCAGACATAACTCCAACGCCCCGCTGGCGTCGCGCACGGCGCGCGACGAAAATGGGCGAGTTGTCGCGGTCCGACTGCTTCCGACATAGACGGCTAGAGGGGTAATACGCATCATTGGGAGAACGCGCGGGCCGAAGAAATGGGAGGAGACTTGATGTAATGCATTAATGGACTGGAACTTCCGAGTTTGGTAGAACATTGCTCTCTTATTTACGCGTCCACAACAGCACAGCTTTTACATTAGCTGGCGCATCGTCATTATGAGTAATGAATATCACATTTATAGAGTTTGCCACAAATAAGGTCGGGTGGGGGGGGGGGGGGAGGAATTACCAATAGGACAACCATACACAACGGTTGGTGTTGTACGAGACTGGATTTCGTCGCGGCACTGGTGTGTTCCACCCCTATAGTAAATGGCGGTAAGTCATTTCTGAGGCAACGTCACGTACACATTTCTTCCCACCAAAGCGAATACCTTTTATTGTCGTTATTGATCTGATTGATCGTGGGTCGTGGGTCTTGAACATGGGCGAGATTCCGTGCTCCGCGGCTAATCATGCGTCACCGAGCGCACGTCCGCGTTTCAGCGCTGCGGCGTCGCATGCGGCTAGCGCGCGACGTCGTGTTGGAGTTACGTCCTGGAGCCACTCCCCTCGCTTCAGGACACTGCTTTTACGCCTATGGTACACTCTCACGACGGGCTCGGCGACAGAACAGCCAACTGTCACTGGTGCAGGCGACAATGCAGTATTTCCACCCAGGACGTCACTTTCGCTGCCGGTGTGGACGCCGCAGCCGATTTCGCGGGAAGAGTTGACGCGCCATCGCTCACGCGACGTGTCGTGGAAGTGTCATACCGGCTGCGAGCAACGATACTCACTCGCAGCCGTGCGTGCGGTCGCGGTGCGGCGCTGCAGCCAGGGGACGAATTCATGAACGACTTACGTAACTTTAACGGAGAACTGTAAACGATATGGTGAGCAATAAGCCGCGTTAAAAGTTCAGATAACGCGGCTTATGCTCACCATATCGCTTGATAAGCTTACAATTCTCCGTTAAAGTTACGTAAGTCGTTGATGAATCCGGCTCCAGGGCACCTCTAGCTGCTGCAGGGACGCGTACGAGTTACACGATGCGCGCAGAGTGCTAGAGCGCGAAGGCACGTTCCAACCTATCGGATGAACCGTTTCGCGTAGGCAAGAGAAGGAAAGCAGTGGAATGCGACACAGTCATTATGGCACGGGATATACAATGTCTTCTAAGCCTAAGAAGTATATCAGGAGCGTTTCCTAACTGACTGCTCAGGAGTGGTATAGGACCTAAACTACGTGTGAGACCTAAACGTGTGAGAACCTTATTTGAAGATAGCTCATAGTGTCTTGTTCACAAAAAGTCCAACTTTTCTGCGGAAAGTTTTTATAGGCTGCCTTTTCCACTTCATTGTCTACTAACCTTCTAGTGCTTTTACCGTCATCAGATTCATTTTAGTTTCATGATATACGTATGAACTTTTGTGGGTTTTTGTGATGTTCCAAAATTTTTCACGAGTTATATTTACATTTATATTTGGACCCATTAGTTTAACCCTGCCAGATTATCCTCAGGAGTCGCTAGATTGTGAAACTTTTGTCACTCTCGGAGCTATTGTTTTGATATCTTTCGGTTAGTATTTTTTGCACTTTAGAACAATGAGCCAGTGAGAAGAAAAGAAGGGTGCAAGTAGATTGTCATGAATTGAAAAGTCTCGAAGCTTTCACAAATAAGATTATCAAATTCAATTTTTGTAGGCTCGCTTATGCACTCTGCCTCTGAACACACAATATACTTTGTTAAATGTATCCATTGCAGGCAACACTCAAAATGTACTATTTCCATTTTTTAAAAGAATAATCTAATTTAATAGTAACTGAATATTTCCCTACTTTTAACACTCAATTTTGAACTTAAAAACCACGTTTTGTCTGTCTGAAACCTCAAATCATTAGCTCATTATGGCAGGTAGTTCTCGAGCTGTCATGCCAAGATTGATATCGAACGTTTACTCGGCTTACGTTTCGGCGTAACCGCCGCCTTCAGAGCCTGGAAAAGACAAGGGGAGTTAGAGAAATTACCCGTTCAAGAGTCATTTCAAGTTTCAGCCATCTCAAAAGCTAAGGGGAGAAAGAGACGAACCGAGGACAGCCCAACTGACCTTATGTAAACAGCCGAAGGCTGTGGAGTCACCCTTCAGATGGAGATAAATGTGGGTGAATGATGTCCTCCCTTCGGGTAAGCCACCCAGCGACCTTCCGGCTGGTGTCTCCCGGGGTCAAGCCCACAGAGGTGGAGCCAACTCCTGGATTATGGCCACCCGTTCCTCCTTCCTATTGATTGCGGGATTCTTAAACGTAATCCACAGGGCCTCCAAGGCCTTGCGCGCTGCGATGTCGACCTCGCGAGCCAGGATCGTCACCGCCACTCCAACCACTGCGCCACTATGACTTCGCAGCCTGTGCTCCCCCAAGGGTGTGCTGATTTTGCACCTGTTGAGCCCGTCCACATGTTCCTTCACCCTGACCCAAAGTGGTCTGCCCGTCTCACCAACGTATTCCTCCTTGCATTCAATGCAAGTTATGAGGTATACTGTTCCTGAAACCCTACAGTCGCCTTCCCTGCCCAATGGGTAGACCACGCAGGAGAGCGTTTCACAAGCGCAGTCATAAAGACGGTTCCTCACCAGTTGCGCCTTAAGATTAGCCGGAGGCACCTAACGACCCTAACGATGTCACCCAGATCAGCCTTACAAACGCATTCCCGTACTTCAGCATTGAGAGCGTCCGAGACAAAAGGTACCGTGAAGGCGATTTGACCACGCGATTGTGCCCTGTGTATGCGTGCTGGTGCCCGTGGTTGACGGCTTTGGGCATGTTGTGCGCAACATACCCGTTGGATGAGGCGATGCGAGATGCGATTCCCTAGACGAGGACTTCAACTCGCTATTCGAGGACACCAGAGCAGCTGTTTGGAACATTAGCTCATTGCTTACATTGTCTGCTTGGATCTTCCTCATCATTTATGTTTTACCAGGTTCCCTCCCCCACTCGATTGATTAAACCACTCTACGAGATGGCACTTCGTCATTCTACCGTTTCACACCCAAGATTTGTCCACCATTGCCTCCGTCTTTAGGCATGCTCGCGCTCCAACATAACCGGATGATTCGGATAGCGACAGTTTCATGGACACCGGATTTTTGGATGATTCGAATCGGGTTATCCGAATCGGACATCCGAAAATGATTCATTGGGATTCAATGTATAATCTATAGTCCTATACAACGTTTGTTTCTCATCACTGTGCACAGCTGAGATGGCAGAATGCTCCATTGACTGCCACGGCCTCCCTTTGCCCCTTTTTGTCGAAATTTTGCGCTGGTATGTACAAGGTGGCCCTTAAGTCCTGCAACAAAAACTTAGTTGTATAAAAAGGCTAGAAATGCACCAAATTTCGTAGAATTGCAAGCACTGTTCCTCCACACTGTGTAAATTACGGTGGCACGTCCATTTCTTCTTGACATTAGAATCATCGTTTTACCGGAATGTGCATTTTGTTTTTAAACAACGCGATTGGGCCCAGAAAATATAGCGTTATCTTTTTGTGCCCATCGAGCAAGCATTTTTACTGATTTTCACTCTTTTTACACGAAAACCTATGGTGTGAGGGAAGACATTTTGAAAAATCGTGTAAGACGAACAACTGCCATGTGTAGCCATGGTTTGCATATCATCATATTCCCCCGGGCCAGTATTAGATGCACTGTTATTTTGACCTTTCTAGGTCGTTCAACGTCGAGAAAATTTTATCAAATGAAGCGGCGGCTAAATACTCAGCCTGAGCGACGCTGGTTGCAGAGCTACTCATACGATCTAAAGGCTACTATCACGCCAGGAATGACCCGTTATGAATAATTCTGCTCCAGTACAATCTATGTAGATTGGAAAAATAATTTTTTAAATTGTACGAAATTTGGTGCATTTCTAGATTTTTTATACAACTAAGTTTTTGTTGCAGGACTTATGGGCTACGCTGTATACGTTTTCAGAATCTCCGTAGGGATAAGGCAATGGCCCAGAATCCCTCTAAAGTAGTTCCGAGCTGTTGAAAACGCTGAATTTTTTGGAGAGGCCGAACACACGTCGGAAGTAGTTTCCAGCCCATGGTTGGGGACGATTAGAAGCCGCGGAGCCGTTTTAAGGCCTTAGAATAACATAGAAGAAACACAGAGAGCTGAACTCTGACCAAATGAGCCGCTTGGAAAGTCCCCAGGTAAGGCGTAGAATGGAGTTCCTGGCTCGGCGGCTGCAATAAGGCGGCTACATTGATTTTAGAAGTTATTGACATTGGAAGTCATCTGAACAGTTTAAATTTTCACTGACTACTTTTCAGGAGATGTCAGCGAGTTCCGCGACATCTCATGGTCACGACTCACGATCATTAAGCCTGTTGATGCAGTTGTCGCTCAAATGGAGAACCTAAGCTGGCTCAGAAAGAATTGACTTCGTAAGCACCCTTTGGGCTGTTCTTTTGGCCTGCGTCCGCTGTTCTTGGTCTTGCAGGGGGGCGGAAGGCACCTGGCATCGAGATCCGAAGCGATGTAGTCGTTGCGCAGCCAGCCAGGGCACTTGGAACTCATCTGAAGAACCCAACCGGTCTCCCAATGAAAGCCAGATTTTAAGCCTCGTGGCACGAAAGAATTAAATCCGTTAGGCCCCGTTTATACTTCATCGCGGCGCGACGCGATGGCCACGCAATGAGGCCAAACTGATCGATCGCGTCGCACAATCAATATGGCCACTATAAGTGGCGTCGCGTCGCGCCGCGACGAAGTGTAAACGGGGCCTTAAGCCAGTTTTTAACGGAAAACGCCCGGTCGTGGCGTCGTAGCCCTATACCTTACCGTAACCCAGCTCAAGTATTGACACAACCGTTCAGTTGCTGTCGTACTCATCGCTGGACTTATGCTAATTCAAAATATCAGCCTTATCTTACCGGCACACATAGAATTATAACCGCCGATACGATAATCTGATGCAGAGCCGTCGCTGCGAAGAAATGCTTGTAGGTTTTGATGGTTTTCAATGGGCACCGCAGATATAAAAAAAGAAGCGTTGAATTCGTCAGGAGAGATAGCATCGAAGAACCGTAAATGGCATTAGCATAAAGCGAGCCAGTACTGTGCGAGTCCATTTGCGAGTTTCGATAGGTGTCTTCTGCAAAGTAGCAGATGTTGTCCACGATGACAGTACAAAAACAGATGATTAAGATGTCTAGAGATTTAAGTATTTTCTATGAAGAACACCTTAATTGATTTGCTTTGTGATCAAAACTACTCGAGGAAATAGGCAAGGCATGGTGACACTTCTCCATTCGGAATTTTTATGATTCGTGTGCTCTATTGTAGGGCGTAAGGTAGCGCATTTGCAGACAGCTGCGTGCATCTGATTCTGGCTCTTGATTCGGGTTTCGCCCAGGCTAGTTAAGCCTTCTATCCCTTCGGGGTTGATGAATTGATACCAGACCTGTATGTGAAAGGCAAAGCACTGACTTCTTCGTCGGTTTGCTGCCACAATTCATTGTGTGCCAAATTATTATTATTCATTTCATGGTTAAAATTCGTGTGAAGAACATTATAATTAGAAACGATATAGAATGATATACACATGACATTGGTTAACGCTCCATGCCAACCTATTATAGAATAACCAGTCCTTCAGTAGCCTAGTGGCCGCCGACGACTGGTTGGGGCCTTCATACTTTCATTGCGATAACGAACTGGCCTGTCGGCCGCACTGACGGCTTTTCAACGGCTTCGCCGTAGTAATAACTTTTCATCATCAATTTTAGCTGCAACCTATGTCATGGTTCTCGCGGGAAGAACATCTTAACTGCGTCGATTGCGGCAACTTAGAAAGAAACAGAAAAAATGAACGACATCCATGTATAATTTGATCAATATCGATACCTCAAAAACAAACTTCAGATTCGTGTTCAGCAACCCCGATTACCCCAGGGCTGAAGTTTCGTGCCGCTTGAACGACATCCACAAAAATCGATAATATCGACCAATATCGATTGGTCGACTTCAAATTCGTGTTCAGCAACCTCGATTACCCCTAGAGCTGAAGTTTCGTGCCGCTTGAACGACATCCACAAAAAATCGATAAAATCGACCAATATCGATTGCCTCCCCTGCTGTGAACGCCTCCCGTCGATGATAACCAAATGCCCAGGCACGGATGCGGACGTGTTCGGCATGCTTGCCATGCACGGTTGTCGACGTGTTCGGCACGTCTATGGCTCGCCATGCTTGGTTGCCGGCGTGTTCGGCACGTCTTCTGAATCCCTGTGCTCCGCACTTGGTCCCCATTCATATACTGACGCCCTGCCCGCTGAACATATCGTGAACTTGGGTGGTCCGCCGCCAAGTTATAAGCTCGCCAGCAATCGCCATGGTTAAGCTGAAATAAGACCCGGCTGACATACGCCGCACTGCACTAGACAGTCCCCCCCCCCCCCCTCACCGTCACGGACACGTGACATTAGCCGATTATATATAGGTAAGATTAGAACAATTAGGAGGTGAGATAACAAACACCCAGAGAATGAAGATAGAAGAGAGAACAAACCAAGAGAGATTGTGCAAGAATTATTTATGAACCGACTTTCATTCGTAATAAATGGTTTTATGGAATATGGAATCACTGTGTTTTTGTCAAGTTTCATATGATCCGAACCTGCTCTATTAACAAAAAATTATATCGAATTGAGGATTTTGCAGTATTTAATGAAAGTTTCTGTCCTCCACCTTAGGTTCTATATAGGTGGTCTCACCATGAAAAAGTCACACTTGTCGAGTCCACAGAAACCATGGAGGATTTTGTGAACCATTACGAGGTCGTATATTCTTCGTCTGTATGAAAGTGTCTGTAGTCCAAGCTGTTTGTTTCTTACTTCACTATTGGGAATAGCATGGTAATCAAAGCCACATTTCCTGATAAGTAGTTTTCTAGTGAAGCTATGTTGTACTTCTTGAAGTCTAAGTGTATTTTTCTTCTTAACTGGGTGAAAAATTGTTGTTCCATACTCAAGTATCGGCCTAACGTAAGTCTTATAGGCTTTGACGAGGACAGAGGGGTTTTTGTGGAGAGACTTCTAAAGAGATCGTGTACTACAACCATAGCTTTAGTTCACAATGCGCGTCCAAAGTCAAATTTGCATTGAGGAGAAACCCAAGATCTGTTGCTTGATCAGTGCTTGTAATCTCTTTTTCACCTAGGTTTTACGTGTAGCCGGGATTTGTTCTACCTAAGTGGAGAATACCCATTCAAATTGCATATAAGCAAGATCTTTCTGTCGCTCAGTAAATACAACATGGAGATGAAGCGCGAAATCTTTCCTTAACATTACACGCGTAAACCTGAACGGATTCCAAATTGGTGGTGACCCCAAAACGAACAGATTGTCATCCTTTAAGCGTCGGTTGTGGTTCTGTCTTGAGGACAGAAATGGTAACATTTCCAGGCGCAATATTGGGGGGGGGGGAGGGTGTTGTCCATTGCATGCAGAATATTTCGCTTCCCTAACAGAGGCACGCATCTAAATTAGGATTCCGTGGATTTCCGTGGATTCTAAAGTTTCCTGGAGCTCTCCCATTCCTGTCGTTGTGAATGAATTTGAGCCTTTAGTTGGAAGCTTCAACTCTTCTCGAAGTTTGTTCTTTATAAAACTCCTTTGAGGGTGTAAGACTCAATGCGGATCCGGTGTATAATCCGAGACACGATGGCAAATAGAGTGTCACGACAGCTTTTGGGCGTATCGGAGCCCGCGGGATTTTTTCGATATCTTTTCGATATCGCTTATAAGAAAATCTGCGAAGCTTGCAGATCTGTCGTACTGCTTTTTGAGGATGTTGATCGCAACGCAATAATTGTCTGCAATCACAGGAACATATGTGACGGATGCTGCTGCTTCGCCTTTGAGGGCCTGCTTCAAGAAGAGGAGCTTTTCTTGGTCGGTTAAACTGGCATCATTGTGTATGAGTGCCTGGAATACCGACCAGAAAGCGTTAAATACTCTGAAGTCTCCTGAGAAGGTTGGAACCTCGAAAAGGGGTCGCCTAAGCGCGACACTTCGTTTCTGCGGAAGCGCGCATTTCTCGACGTGCAATTGCTGCCACTATTGCCAGTGACAGTACGGCTGCCATTGCTGACTCCCTGACAGCCGGCTATTGAACTGTTTGCTGAGAAGCTCATTCTTTCTGAAGTCCACTTTGTTATTCCAGTGCATGACCGTGATGTCAAGCTCGTTTGATTCTGCTTGCAAGTGGTCATTTAAATCCGTTATGGGCTTTTCACGTTTTTTCTCACCGGGACGTGAATTAATAATTTCAATGGCTTCCTTTAAGCAGCTGTCGTGGTACTGCTTCTTGCTCATTACCGTCCTCATCAGGTGGTTCAGCTGTGCTGTCTTTTCCCTGATATACTCTTCGCAATCTTTCCTTTCTTCCGGGAACACGAATTTCTGGTCCAGACGGTTGACTTCTGCCTCGCTTGCCTTGATAAGTCCACAAGCATTCGTCATTTTTGTCTTGTAAACCTGAATTTCTGCCATCTTTGTTGCTTCCGGCGTGTTTTACCAAAGTTTATCAGTGAACTTTGAATTTTACTTTGTTAGGTCCGAAGTAGAAGTCTCTTCCTGCCACGCGGGACTTTTCGCTGCTCTTCTGGCTTTCTCAGGTGGGGTAGGCGCAGTTGGCGAACGTTTCACTAAGCTCTCTCGCCTCCTCAGGTGAGGTACGGCCAAAGAAAACTGTCGATTTAATCTCCTTCCAAGGAAATGGAAAGAGAATTTATTTGCTTTCTGGTTTCTCGCGAGAGGAAGCTCAAGGAAGGCTTTCAAAGTACCCCTGCTCCCCTCAAAGGACGCTTACTGGAGCGCTTTTGTGAAGAACTTGTTTTCCTAGTGGTGGAAACTAAGTTCGAAAGCTTTCTAGATTCTCCTGAAGAGAATGTCGCAGGAAGGCTTTCAAAAGTTCTCTTGGTTCCCTTAAGGAACGCTTAATGGAGTTCTTTTTTGAAGATTTTTTCCCTAGCGGTGGAAACAAAAATCAATCGCTTCCTGGATTCTCCTAAAGAGAAGCCGTTGGAAGACTTGGAAAGATGTCTTGGTCCCCTGATGGAACGCTTACAGAGTTCTTTTAAAGAGAACCCTGTTTCCCTAGCGGTGGAAACTAATGTTGATCGCTTCCTGGGTTCTCCTGAAGAGAACGCCGGGAGAAGTGTTCTAAGATCTCCTGGTTCCCTGAAGGAACGCTTATTGGAGTTCTTATTTGCCGTCTGTCTCTCACTGGGAGAGCTAGCACAGAGGCAATTGGCGTGGGTTTGAAGCCACGGTCGATGCATCAATTTGGTGGTTCACCAACGGATGCGTCTGTAACGAATTGTAATAAGTATTTGTTACTCTACAACTATCAGAGCACAACACAAACAATAACTCACAGCGATTTATATACGGAATTCCTAGAGGAGGAGCCTAGAAGTATGACATATATTGGTCAGGGTAGCTGATAACCTCTGGTCTTAAAAGGGTGTGCTCCGGCTAGAGTGTAGTATTTGTGCATTATCTTATTTACCTCCTTGCGGTATCGTTAGGTCATACCTGTGGATGCCATGCAACGATGCTTATCTTATATTGTTAACCTAAACGTGTTATCATTTATTCCTATTTGTTCTATATTGTGATATAATAATACTACACATTTATAAATGTAGACCTTAGTTGGGTATTCACAACAGCTGCTGTGGTTATTATGTTTGTTGGTATACAAGTTCTTATCGTTGCAAAAACAAATATCGAAATATTAAGTAAAATAATATAAGTAATAAATGAATAAGTTTGAACAACCAATAGGCTGACCGGAAGTTTAGCCCAGAACTTTCCGGCTAGCCTACATTATAAGATGGCGTTTCGCTGACAAATTTTCTAAAATTTCTAAATTATTTCGCATTCTGCCTAGGCAACTGAAAATTTGAGTTTGTATGCTAAGCATTCACTATAAAAGAATCAGCCTAGAAGATTAAGTTTGTAAGGAGGTGAAGGAGTTTCGCAAAGGTAAAACGCATATCTCACTGACCGGTACTGTATTTACCTACACATGTTTGACTGTGTGTAACGATGTGAATCCAAATGCTGAATTTTCAATGCATCTATATTACGATGAAATATTGTTTCCTAATCTTAGCACCGACTGTTAATGGAAAGTGTATAAAATCGAAAGTGCTACAGTATCCTTTGTTACGATCTACTGTCTTGCGCCGGGCCGGACTCGAACTCACAGCCTTTGCTTTTCGAGTGAATGCTGCGCCTTAGCGCTAGTTTATACTTGCGCCGTCACGCGGCGCCACAATACCACCATAGATATCGATTTTTCGTGTTTTTTTTCGATTTTTTCGGTTAATACCCTTCTCATCGTGCCGCGCCAGCAGCGACGCAAGTATAAACTAGGGCTTATACACCATCTGCAATGGTATGACAGCAGCAGACCATGCTGTAACAGCACACAACCTCTCTGCTAGCCGCTCCAGGCCTAAAGAAATTTGTAAAACATGTATGAAAACTGCCGATGAGTGGAGAGAAAACGAAAGACTAACGTGCTCAGTGTAAAGGCTAAGTTAGTCACAGTTGGGTTACTTTCCTTGCACCAGAATTCCCTTCAATAGAATTTAATTACGGTTGAAGAATTGTAGCGAGCACTATTTTAAAGATACCTCTACGTCCTTTGTGTATTGCAATGGCTAGCGCCTCAATTATCTGCTCTTTCAAGAACGAAGCCCTATCACATCTTCAAATGAATACTACAGATCAAACAACAAATACGGATCAAGCTTAATGTGACACGATCCATCTCGAGATGTTTCCCCGAAATAATAGTGTGGAACTAACACTAACACTCTTACTGCTTCCATGTGTGCATCCTTTCTGTTATATCTGGAATGCGAAGATTCTTCTGCTCCAATTGTAACTACGGTGGATCGCTCTGGCGAACACCTTTTTTACCATCCAAGACATTGAGATGCTGATGACTAGGGAACAACCAGCAAAGCATTAGGTATTCCAGCCTGTGGCTGTGCCAGCGAGACAGTGTACTCCTCAGCTTTCAAGCTCGGACGAGGTCAAGGAAAGCGCCCACTGTCTCGGAAGCAGACTCCGACGGTTATTTGAACTTTTTACAAGAGGACATGAATTCGGCACCAAATCGCCCTACGGGTCCACCAACAATGAAGTCGCCAATAAAACGCATGAATTCATCTGGGGCCGTATTCATCAACGACTTACGTAACTTTAACAGAGAATTCACAGCAGAAAACTCAGATAACGCGAATTATCGCTCACCATATCGCTTGATAAGCCGCGCTATCTGAGCTTTTCGCTTACAATTCTCTGTTAATGTTACTTAAGTCGTTGATAAATGCGGCCCCTGGAAGGCAGCCGCTCTGCATTTGCGCACTGTAAGACCAGCTGTGGATGCCTCCTCACTTGTGGGTGGTTTATTCGTAAGCGAAACCAAACATGTTAATTGCTCCTTGGTGTTGGCTGAGGAGCTCGAAGATGGCTTCCACAGCAGAATCGTTTGACACATTGGTGTATAACGCCGCAACATCAAACGACTCCATGACGCAGGTGGCGCTAAGCCGGGTTCTCCGGATGCAGTCAAGGAACAAATTGGTGTTGCTAAGATGAGCTCGAATGATTTTTAGCAGCTGGCCTAGTACAGAGTTGACAAGCCACTCTATTTTGTCTGTTGGACCACTTATACTAGGATTGACTGCTGATCTCCACGCCTCCCAGTGAACCACCGCTCGTCGGCCGCAGAGGATTGAAAGGCCGCCAAAATCGCGTTCCTCAGTGCCTCATGCGTTGACGGAAACTCAAGTAAATCGCTGTGCTTCCAATTGCCGAGAGCTCCTGCAAAGGTTCAAGCGAGGAGCCTGTATCGAATCTTTACGACAACTACAAAGCCGGAAAGCAGTGGCCGGAACGCAATAAGCCGAAGTTTTGAAATCAAAACCGGAGCCCCACTGAAGGTCCTGTTGTGCATTTGGTAGACATGTAGTGTTCCAGTGCCCAGGGAGCTGCTCTACGTAATCAAACCATCCACCATCAATGAATGTCCGTCATCGACGCTTGCCACCAGATTTTACAGAGATACAATCTACTCAGTGAATGAAAAACGGAGGAAACTCATTGAGAATAACGGCAATTACTTCGTTTAAGGCAATCATTTTTCTATGGTATAGTCTAATTTTTGCTGGAAGACAATTTTTGTTGCAAAATTTATGACTCAACCTAATATGTTTCGCATGGCTCGCGCTGTTCCATTTGAAGGCGACATGCTCTGACTGCATGGAACTAGGGCTACTGGGGATACTGGAAGGCCTTTGTAGGTTAGATGAGGGTGTAGATTGACAAACTGCTTAAATCTCGAATGTCTACTCTTTTAGGCGGCTGTTATACTCCCTCGACGGCGCGGAGGAAGTGCCTCTTTGTAATAGGATCCTGCCGTTCCGCGAGTCTATGTTGACCCCACACCTGCTACTCGCGCCGCACCGAGCCCTTTCTTCAACGGCGCGACTCGAACACCACCATAACCTAAAATTCCGTGAAATGTGGTGTTTTCAGGCGGCGGTACATAATAGCAATACGGCGCCAAAAAATCGATAGCTGTGTCAACCGTCACGCCGCGCCGAGTGGCGGCGCAAGTATAAAGGCGCTATAAGGCCCTCACAGAGTTCTGCGGCAGCGCCGCGGCCCTATGCTTAACCATAGGGCAGAGACGCAGAGCTCGCCGCTGGCGGCGTCCCTGCCCTATCCTTAACCATAGCGGCGAGCGGCGTTGCCGCAGAACTCTGTGGGGGCCTTTAGGCCTATGTTATACTTCGGCGACGCTGTGTTGTAGGGGTTGCTACGCAGTGCGTAGCAGCCCGCACAACACAGCGTCGCCGGCGGCGTGGCCGAGAGCAACGCAGGGCGTGTTATACTTCCGTCGCCGACGTCATCCAAGGGTGGCAGAAAATGCGCTCCGATGGAGTGTTTTGATTGTGGGTTGGTTCTTCGTTCCGGGCACTGCCATCATCCCCACCGGACTCTTCGAATTACGAAATCGAGAAGTGCCAAAGACGACCGTCTTGCTACACCAATAGTGTCGTTCACTAGAAAACTGAGTGTTTGGGAAGGAATGGGAACCTAAACCGGATCTATCCTAGTCCGGGGGGCACATAATCAAAAAGTAGGTAGTAAAATGAATTGAGACTTACCAAGCGGCTCCTGGGGAACAAGATGGAACCTAAAAAAACCAAAAAAACGGAACAATAAACAAAAAATAAAAAATCGCCGCGGTTTTACAACCGTCTCGGCGGGCAAAGCGCGACGGAATGGAGGATGCCGCCTACCAACCGCCGGCATGACATGTTATAACCAGGATCTAACATGGTGAGGAGGGCACACAACTTTGCCTACTTACAACCGTAGCAAATGTATTTTTTTTCGTTTTTTTCTTTGTGACTTTTCTTGTTTAGACCCATGTAGCTATGTAGGAGCCGCTCGGTAAGTCTCAAGTGGATTTGTTACATATAATACTTTTTAGTTATGTGGCTCCCCACGGACTAGGATAGATCCCTTAAACCTTACCTTGCCTTCACTTTATTACCTTTCGTCGCTTTTCTGTCCTTCTCACTCGTTCTTTTCGCATTTTCTAGGCCTTTTCGCTTTCTTGCAGAGCAAGTAACACAAAATAAAACTACTTTCTGAAATGATACTGCAGACCTCTACGAAGAGCTTTTTCGAGATACAATTCATATTAATTAAGTGTTAAATTTTCTTTTTAATTTCGAAAATTTCGCGTAAATTTGATTGCAATGCGATTTAAAGAAAAAGGTCTTTGCTGAACTCCAATAAAGAACTTTAACGAAAATGCTGGTAAAATCGTTAAATTGGTAAATCAATAGTCGTCTTACAATGTAAGTAAATTTGAAGCAGATGTGATCACCTAGCGTTTCTATCGGCAGTCTGGTTACCAAATGATGACATTGAAAACGCGCTGCGATGCAAAAAATGTGCTCGATGCTCTCCTGTCGCCGACGTCGCCACAGACGGTTCGACGACGTCGGCGACGTCGCCAGCGACGTTGGCGTCGCCGTCGAAATATAACATAGGTGTTTCGGACTGCATCACGGTCCGAATAGACTTTTGGTGGTTCAACAGTACACATATTCGTTTTATATATTTATTAACAAATAATTTACATAGCATGAACGACGAGGGAAGAGTTGTTCTCACTACCCTTCTCATTCCTATTTCACCTAATTCCATATCTTCCATTTCGCCTTACTTCCTACCTTACCTTCATCCTACTGGCTGGCCGGTCCGCGTAGGGGACTGTCGGACCGAGACGTCCGGCCGACAGTACGGCCAACGTGAGCGCGAGTCCTGAGAGCGAGAACCAGGAGCACGTGGGCGAGTGAGGAGGCCGGAGTCGCAGTCTCGATAAAACCCGCCTGCTGCCGATCTGGCCCCTTTTTATATTGGGCCTGGGCGGGGCCTGCTGCCAGGACTCCGTGGATGACATCATGATCCGTCACGGGTCATGACAATAGGCCTTAGGTGATCACAGGGTTAATTATCATGTAAATTGGAATAGCGGTAAAGAGCCTAGCAGGTGTGTTTGATTTCTCAGTGCGACGTACTTAAGAAGCGTTACAACTGCGGCTAGAACACCTAGACTCAGTAGAAGAAAAGAGTGTGTTCCAGTAGCTCAAGATCTCCCACCATTCACCGACGTGTGCGGATTGTGATCGATTTAGTATATCACGATAATCATCGATATGTAGTGATTACGATGAATGGCTTTCCATTCTTTCACGTTCACCAGCAGTTGACGGTGATCCACTCTCTTCTCAGAGGTCATCCATTTCATGATTCTACTCTGCAAAATGAAATGGCATCTGAGGAGATTCATTCAGAGTCGCACTTGGGATAGCTGTGAAAGCGTTCCACTAGCAAATAATTTTGCGCGGACGAATGTGCAGACAAACGAATGATACAACTAACTCCTTTATTTATTTATTCAAGGCGTAGACATGAGTCTTTGTATTACAAAGTAACAAGATAAAAAACGGAACAAAAACTACTAAAATGCGAAAACAACTCAGTTAAATATCAACTTTCGTGCTATATTTTCAACGCACGTTGTATAGCACAACTGACATACATTTGTATTTATCAAGCAATATACGTTCTGAAGGTACGCGCGCAGCAGACTCGCCAGATCATCGTACCTCCCTAACAGTAAATCAAAATCCTTCAGGATCCTGTGCGTTAAAGTCTACTTTATAAATAATGAAAGGACAAAAGTTGGTGCTAGTCACTCTGTGGTATGCACCACGCTTTCTATTTTTATGCGATGTCGTGGAAGCAGTCTGAATGTGTATTTGCCCTACAGGATGACTTGCGGTGGTCAGCCGATTAACGGGTAAAGGTCAGATTCTTCCCAGAGAGGCTTGTCACCAATTCAACGACTCCGGATGGACGGAAAGTTTGATTGGCCTATGTAACACCCGAACCTAAATCGGGAATCGGGTGTAGGGCCCATCCTGTGCGTCCTACTGTAGACTAGGATTCGGTGCCATCCTTAGCTCACTATTACCTAAATTAAGAAGCGCAACAAATAATAGTTTCCGAACGGCGAATAGAAACTTATCAAGCATTCTAACTGCCTCTGTTCTAGATCGTCGCGCTATCGAGTGTTTCTTTTCTGTGGTAGGGTAGCTATTCATGTTGCAATACTTGAAAGAGGTTGCACATGCGGCGATGGTTTCCAAGGGCAGCGTAAAGAGAAGAGATATTCTCGATAGTCGCTTATGGAGAACATTGTTACAAGCGGATTGAAGAGGGGATACAAAGAGAAGAGGAGCACGATGCTGTTGATGACTAGTGGAACGGTGTCGACGTTTCTGATTAGGATGACATGGACAGCACATGTAGGGAGGTAGATGAACAGCGATGGGCAGGCGGTCTGAAAGTGACGCGGAAAGCTGTCTACTATTGTGTGCCAAAGATTGGAGGAAAAGTAGGCATGTAACAAAGCTGACCTGAAAGAGGAAAGCTCGAAACATTTGCCGTTGTAGTCGCTTTACCGTGGGGCTTACTCCACCTCGCTTAAACGTCATGTGCGCCTGAATTGCGCAGTAGACGCCTGCGAGCGAGATCAGCAGGAGAATACCGATAGAATCTATGCTCAAGAGTGCAGAAAGCTCCTCGTCTCGATTCTGAAATAGAAGTCGTCTGGTTTCGCAGATGAGAGTTAAAATCTTCGGAAGAGATGTGTGAAAGTTGGGCAGAAACTCTAGAGCTGATTTCGTGTCCACCAGCTGTCTCCGGTAACTCGGCTACAGAATAGTGGTGACTCGATGGGTCTCTCTTGCATTTGACGATACTACACGGATTACCCGAACATCCTTTTGTATTTTTCTCCTTCTTCGCTCGCAGCGAAAAGACTTTCTAAAAGACCCGAGTACTTGAGATAAGAGGTGCTCCCCTACGATTCCAATACGTATGGTGTCATATGGCTCTTTCGAAGAGAGGAAGAGACCTTGAAGGAGATTGGGAGTTGAAGAAATCGTTGACGCCCTTTCCACATCAGGTTCCCATTAGGTGAAAAACTGTTGTGTGGTGTGGTGACTATCAGTGGTGGTTAGTTACATTATTAATTAACTTCCATTGTGTGCTGAAAAAATTAAAGAAGAGAAAAATGCCACTTAGTTCAAGACTTTCTAACTAACCTAATGCAGGATGGCCGATAAGTATTGTCGTAGCGAAAAACGTCATATTTTCAATAATATGCGAGATTTTTTAAAATTTAATATTTCTCAATATAACTAATAATATGTGTATTGGATTTCACAAGAACGCTTCGAAGTGAGCTCCCTTCTCCATAATGAGTGGCTTTCGCAACAGCCACGGCCTTCTTTGCAGCTTTCTTCGCTTCTTGGTACTTCTGCCAGTTATCGGCTGTCTTTTCGCCGAGAAACACGTGAGATGTCAACGAGAAGCTCGAGTCTCGTGATGGTGAGCGGTATCTGTACCGACTTGCAAAGAATCGCCATCGCCAGACCGAGGACATCGAGAAGTTCTTCGGCATCAATGATGAGAACGGCCATCTTCTTACGGACCGCAAGAAGGCATTGAAGCGATGGCGCGATTACTTTGAGGAAATCTCTACGGTAGAATTTCCTCATCCAGCCATCCCTTCAACGGCTCCAACTCACGGCCCCGTTCAGAAGATCACCGTGGAGGAGACTGAAGCGGCTTTGAAGAAGATGAGGCCAGGCAAAGCGACTGGGCCCGATGACGTGGCAGCTGATTTGTGGAAGTCCAAGTACTGGTACTCTGCTGAGTGGTTGGCGAAGTTCTTTAATCAGGTTGTGGCGGAGAAGAAAGTGCCTGAGTGTTGGCGCCAAAGTACGACGATCCCGATTTGGAAGAAGAAGGGCAGTCCTGCAGACTGCTCCAATTACCGTCCGATTCGCTTGCTTCCGCACAGCATGAAGATCTTTGAGCGAATTGTCGATGGACGAATTCGGGACATCGTCCAGCTGTCCAGCAATCAGTGCGGCTTCGTGGCTGGTTGTGGCACCGTTGATGCCATACACGCCACTCGCCTCCTGATAGAGAAGCATCGCGAGAAACAGAAGGCAGTGCATATTGCCTTCCTCGACTTGGAGAAGGCCTTTGACCGCGTACCGCGTGAAGTGATATGGTACGCCTTGCGACATCATGGAGTTCCCGAAGAGCTCATAGAGTGGGTGCGAATTCTCTACTCTTGTCCAAAGAGTCGAGTTCAAGCTGCAGCTGGAACCTCGATGGAGTTCCCCATCTCTGTCGGGGTGCACCAGGGTTCTGCGCTTTCCCCACTCCTCTTTGTTGTCGTCATGGATGCCATCACACGAGATCTTCAGAAGCCCGTCCCTTGGACGTTGCTTTATGCCGATGACGTGATGCTCGCTAGCGAAGATAAAGGAGAACTCGAGCGAGAGTTGCAAGCTTGGTGTGATCGCTTGGAGCGGTTTGGACTCAGATTGAACGTGAAGAAGACCGAGTATTTAACGACGGACGTTACCGAGTCCACCTCCATCAAGGTTAACGGCATCGAGCTTCCACGGACTGCGGTCTTTAAGTACCTGGGATCAGCAGTCGCGTCTGACGGCAAACTGATGGTCGAAGTGAATTCACGCGTGAGTGCAGCTTGGTCCAAGTGGCGCTCGTTGACTGGGGTGCTCTGCGATAGGAAGATACCGGAGCGCTTTAAGTCAAAGATCTACAGGGCAGTCATCCGGCCAGTAGCGATGTACGGCGCTGAGTGTTGGCCTGCGACCAAGGAAGTTGAAACGCGCCTCAGCGTCATGGAGACGAAGATGCTGCGCTGGACGGCTGGAGTCACGCGCATGGACCGCATCCGAAACGAAGCTATTCGGCAGAAGTTCGGTGTCGCGCCGATAGCGGACAAGATGCGCGAAGCTCGCTTACGATGGTACGGCCACGTTCTGCGTGGAAAGGAAGACAGCGTCCGCAAGATAGGCCTTAACTTCGTAGTGTCTGGAAAACGGCCTAGAGGGCGCCCAAAGCAGCGCTGGGCTGATACGCTACATACGGACTTGAAAGTAGCTGGTGTCCACCCTGATCTAGCGCTGGATCGGGAAAGGTGGCGTCATGACACCAGGATAGCGGACCCCGCCACGAAGCGGGACAGACGCTGAAGAAGAAGAAGAAGAAGAAGAAGAAGCTTCGAAGTGAGCTCCCTTGCTTTTTACGCAGGCTTCAAGTATTGGTTTTGCTGATTCCTCGGTGCGCTGCAGGTAGCTGGCATCGACTTCTGCCTGGACTTGGTTAAGTTCGCGGCGAAGCTGATCCAAATTGGTGATGTTTTTCTTCCTCAGCTTCTGCTTTAGGTATCCCTATATGGCAAAGTCGAGGGGATCAAAATCCGGGCTGTTAGATGGCCACAGATCCTTCGTTAGGTATCCAGGGAAGTTGGCATCCAGATCGTCCTCGCTCTATAAGTAGGAGTCCAGTCCTGTTGAAAGATCGTGTCGGGATATTTTTTTATAGAAGGGAAGGACTACTTTCTTAAGAACCTTTTATTGGTAAGCTTCAGCGTTGATTTCTAGTTTCTTTCCACAAAAACCAGCGGCGTCTTCTGGTTTGCTGTGATACGAGCCCACACCGTTAGTCCGTTGGAAAACAACGCTTTTCTGACGATCCTCTTTTTCCTAGTGTGTCTTTGATCGGGACTGAAGAGCTGGCGATCATTCTAAGCATTGTGTGCGACTTCTATCGTGAAAACTTTCTCATCTGTCCACAGCACATCTTCGACGCGGCGCACTGAGAAAAGCCGTAGCACTTCTTGCGCTTCTCTCGGTTTCCTTGGCTGCCTCTGTCAACTGCTGTCCGTTGAGCAGACGATAGCTACGAAGTTCTAGTTTATTCTTTACAATTGACTGGACAGTAGAACGAGCAATTCCGAGCTCTTTGCGATCTTGTTAAGAGACATGCAGTCGTTTCTGTCGATTCTCTTCTTAATAGTCGTACAGTTCCTCATTGCATTCACAGGACGACTTGACTTTACCTTTACGGTGACGTTCCCTTTCTCTTTCCTCTGCTTGATGATCCGTTGAACTGTTCTCATTGGAATACTGGGCTTTCTCGCAATGGCCCTCCGTTGCGAGGAAGCCCAGTATATCCCGTCCTTTTGGACTCTCCGTTTTCAGCGAGGCGGGCTATTGCTTCTCGATGAGGGTACGGTCTCGTAGAGGCTACAAGCAAAAATTTTCATACATCACGAGAAATTGGATCAGTGTCGTAAACGATGAACGCCAAGACACACGATTTCAAAAAAATATCTAAAAGAAACAGTTGCGCGCAAATGTTGCCACAATACTTATCGGTCACCCCCAAGTACTTAAAAAAATAAGAAAATGGTGCTGACTATTAAGGACACTCCAACGAATGCCTTCACATTCATGCCGGCGAGATCGGCGTAGATCTGCGCTCTGAATGCCTCGTTTGGCAAAGAATACTTGACCATGAGGAAGGCGAAGTTGGACAAGAAGAGCACATTGACGCAGCACATAAGCAGGAGCCACCGCTTAGATGTGTACAGGTAGGAGAGTTCTGGCCTGAATGTGAGTTATTCATCTTTTACGGTCAATCCGGAGAGTTAAGTGTGCAGTGTAAGTTTGCCGCTACCTACAGACATGGACGTATCGATACACGAAGCTGTTCGTTAGGATCAGAAGCGACGACGTTAGTGTGAACCAAAATAGCGTCAGCAGAACCTCGACTGTCTGCCGCTGTTGAACTAATCCTGTTGATACAGTTATGTAGTAGGATGCACCGCGGTACGAACGCTGAAATCACTTGTGAAATAGAATCAGTTACAAATTGATATGCAAAGTTACTTAAAAACTCACAGTTCTTTAACAGTTTAAAATTCAATGCTACAACACAGGAATAGGATTAGATAGAATCAGTTGTATAACTATACCCAAATCCATTCGAAATTTTTAATTCCTCAACAACATAAACTTAATATCACAACAATCACAAGCAAAAGACAACAACTACCAGGACAATGACATCCTTAATAACAATAACAATAAACACGTTTCGTTTCGCTTCTACCTTCACACAAAACGTGTTTATAATTAGTTACCCCGAGGCTCGTCTCTAAAGAAGGTAACTAATTAATTTAGTTGCTAGTACAATATTCGGTTATACATTTATTTTAAATTTATATTTTTCAACTTATGTACTGGCAACTAAATTTTACAAATAAAATTAAATCCACATCGTATGTTTTAACACTACTGTATCATCAAAACAAAACTGCTAATCTAAAACGTCTTCACTAAACATTACAACACATGCTAAACTTTGGAACTGCACCCTTAACAGAAAACCAATACCAATATTTAACAAATAAAGTGTTTCTTTTATTATTTTTTATACAATTTTATTTATTTAATTATCATTTATTGTTTTCATTTTTATTACTATTATTATTTGTCTTTTTATTTAATTATTTTTTGTTTATCTTATTTTATTTTAATTGTTCTATATATATATTTTATTATTTATTTATTCATTCATTTTTATTTTACATTACAAAGATATTTACAATTCTACTTATTTTAGCCTAAAACTTACCACACATTGTGAAATGTTTCAATAAAATGAAAGCAACTATGTTTATGCTAAAGTATATCAAGTATATCCCTATAATTATCTTCAGAAATAGTTCTTGCTCTCATTTTGAAGTTATGTTTAACAAACACAAGCTATTAATTTATAGATAAAGTGTTACTATTTCTGTATTTTACATTTTGTGGTATAATTAGGTAAACTGGGAATAATATGTAATATTATTTATTATTATTTATTGACATGTAACATAAACACATGTGATAATCGATTGAAAAAGGACATGTCAGAGAGGAACATCAGATAAACAGTAACACTTAGAAAAACCAATATGAGGAGGCGGAGAGAAGAAAAAAGGATTTACTTAGCCTTGATGGAGTAAAATAAGCAACTGCAACTAATTGAAAAACAAATCTGAACAGAGTAGGATCCATCAAATTTAACCAAGCATTTTGCGAATAATAAGATTTTGAAAAGCTTGATGAGACAGTCCTAGGATATCTTCTTCTTTACTAAGTAACTTGTTGAACTCCCGAAGGTTTCTATATGTAAAGAAATTTGACTTAATCTGGGATTTTGCCACAGGGATATAAAGTCTGAGCCTACCGCTTCTTGACGTCGTCAGTGGTGCACCAAAAAAAGCTACTGGATCAATTGACACTCTTTTTGTCATCTTTAACATCATAATCAGATCTACTTTCCTATGTCTGTTCTGAAGAGTTTGAAGGCCAAGGTCTCTGGCCCTCCTAATGCCATTTAGAACGGCTTTATAATCTCATTCAAAACATCTCATATATAGATTCCGAGTAAAATTACTTTGCACACTTTCTAGCAGCTCTATGTCTCTTTTGAATGGATTACATACTGTTATTCTAAACTCCACTATAGGGCGAATGTAGGATTTTTAAGCTAGTAAAAGTAACTTGGGTTCATTCATACGCAGAATCTTGAACAACAAATAGGTCTTATAATTTGCTTTCTTCACGAGTTCACTGTAGTGGTTTTTAAAATCGAGCTTGTGCAATATCAAAAAGCCTAAGTCGTGAACGTCCTTGACAGGTTGTAGAGTAGATCCCTGTAAGTTGTATAATATCATGTGATCTTTACCTCGGGGTGCAACTATGAGATATTTGGTCTTTTCCGCAGAAAGGGGTAGTTCCCAGTCCCTAGACATTGATCCATGTAGTTAATTGCTGCCTGTAGGGAGTCTGAATCTTTTTTCCTTCTAATAAATATATAAATTTTTATATCGTCAGCATAAACCTTGCAGGAGATACCAAATCGCGAAATTTCAACAGGTAGTTTATAATTATAAATAACACACAGCAATGGAGACAGAACTCCACCTTGTGGAACGCCACTGTAAGTTGAAAAGATCGACGAGAATTTGTCTTTTACCCTGACTTGGAACGTTCTGCCCGATAGAAATTCTTTCACCCATCTGACAACCATTGGATGTATTCCTATCATATTATCTTTAAAAGTAGTTTAGGTATAGGAACCTTATCGAATGCTTTCATAAAGTCAAAATAAACTACATCAGTTCGTACTTTATCTTTAAGGGCAGTGGTCTAGTCATTTAAAGCTGTAAGCATCCCAGTTTCAACAGACCTACCCTCTCAAAAGCCGAACTGATTCCCAGATATAATACGTTGCTCCTTAAGGTGTTCTGTTATATTCTTTTCAACATTTTTTAAATTCTAGCAAAACCGATTAATGCTGATAGGTCTATAGTTTTCGGTCAGAAGCCGGAGATTTCTTAAGGACAGGAGCTATAAGTGCATGCTTTCTGCGGGCAGGCACTTCGGCATTCCTAAAACTTAAATTGAAGATATGTTCCAGTGGCGACACTATGCATTCACTTATGTTTTTAAGGAAAACCAAACGTATGAAGACAGGACTTTGGCCACTTGTTCAGTATGTCACTCCTATATCACTGCTGTGAAACCATAAAGATGGCCGCATAGGCGGGAATAAACTTGAGAGGTTTACATCATTCACTAGGGGGGCAGTCCCCCAGTTACTCGACTTGTTATATGCACTCTGAAATACATTCGAGATGCACTCTGAAATACGTTCAGCTTTTCCGAGGCCAGATGTTATTACTTCACCATCCTCTCTAACCAGATTTGGAATTTCTTTATATTTGTCGCATTTCGAGTTTATATATCTAGACAACGAATTTTTATCTTTTGAACATATAGCTTTCCGTTCCATATAGAGAGTAAATTTATGCAAAGCTTTGTCAAGCTGTCTACTTAAACGATCAAATTTTCCTTACCTAGACGTTGTCTGAACTGTGCGCTTTGTTCCATAGTGAATTTCGTGGGTTCATCATTCTATATAAATGACTGGGTTTTGTTACTAGTGGGTACTTTCCTAATGGATACGAACAATTCAATGGAATTCTGCAGTATAGTATCGGGATAGTTAATTTTATGAAGTGTAATTATCAAATTGACGAGGTCATCAACAAAATCGTTAAAAGCTGTGCAACATCTAATTAACATTAATTTTTCAGCGATTAATTTTATCAGCCGCTGGGCGAAGAAATGGGAATTGCCACTTGCGGTTGAGAAGACACACTCTCTTATGATAAACCTCTTGTGGCCCGAAACCCCTTGGTCATCCACCAGAATATCAAGTCAACGGTCATCCTTTGAAAAAGGTCGATGAAGTGGGTGACCTTGGCTAAACAATAACGAGCGACCCATGCTTTCTAAGCACTGCAGGCTCTTGGTAAAAAAGGCCAATTACCGCACATACAACCTCTTCAGGTTTTGAAATCTAAACATCCAGATGTCTACATTCGTGCCTTTAAGACCTATGTGCGGGCTATTGTAGAAAGAGGTACAAATGTGCTTAATCTGGCTAAAAGAAGGGATATCGACCTTCTTTTAGAAAGTGTCCAAAACAATTTCACAAGAAAACTTACGATGAGGTGTTTTTCGATGGATTATAGTGCAATACCGGGGTGGGGGTCCCATAGAGCACGCACTAAATAGGTCCCTTCCTTCGCTGGAAAGTAGAAGGAAGGTTGCGGATTTCATTATGATGCACAGAACTCTAGCCGGTAAACTACTCTAGCCGGTATCGTCTCCATCTGTTGTTGTTTTTTTTCGACGGAGTTCTGACAAGATCCATGGGGGAAAGCCCAAACTCCGGCTCTCGGTGGCCAAGTCGCGGACAAGGCATGACTTCCTAGTCTACAGGTTCCTGAAGGAGTTCAACTTGCTACTTGGGGAGTATGAAGATCTGACGAGGTTCTCTGCGCAAGCTTGTAGGTCGTTTGTAACGAGTGAAGTCTTTTAATCTTTGATTGTTAGGTTTTATAACGAGGTTTTTACTTTGATGTCTCGTTCACCACTCGTTCTGTTCGTGCACCAGGGCGCCTATCAATGAGTTGGTCGGAATTCTTCGTGAAAGCCCTGAACGACCGATATGACGCTCTTCGTGTCCCTCGAGCGAGGAGGATCCATTGGACCACTCTGGCACGCGACAGGGACGAATGGAGACGCTGCTGGCACCCGCTCGAGCAATTCGATGATCAACGGGACGACAGGTGATACAGGTGATACTGAGCCATTCCGTGATGTGAAGGTGGTCCTTTCCAAGTAGGGACCAGTGTGAGAGCGTGATAGCGCAGTTGTAGGAGGCGGCGGCTGTCACGCACGCTCCGGTGCTCGGATGCTAGTTTGGATTCACGGATGCTAGTTTGGATTTCCCGCCCAGGCCAACCAAGCCTTGCGTCCCTTCGGGGTCAGTGAATTAGGAAGGATAACACACTGGCCTATCGACCGCCTATCTATCACAATACGCATTCAAATTAAATAAATAGCCTTCACCATATCCCGTAGAAGTAGAATACGTGGCGCATAAGGGACTGGCTAACGCCAACCTTTGTTCTTCTATTCTTTACATTTTTGCTTTTATCATTTTATATTACTATCTTTTTCCTCCTTCTCTCGGTGGTAATAATGAGCTTGATCGGCTACGATTATTTTTCTTGCAACTGGCCATCCTTTTGCTATTGTAATTGGACGAATGGGATCGAGAAACAATCTATTTCCACTTCTTTTATAATTTTGTTTCAATCGTTTGCAAAGCACACCTTTGAATGCAATAAATAAACAAATGAATTACTACATATTGGCCAGCGGACAGCGACTGAAAAACATGGATTCCGCAATCAATATCGATCCAATTGTCTTTAATTTTCCTCCCTTTAGTAGTTTTCGAGATCACTGCGATCACTTGGGTGGCCGCTGACGTGCGGAAGTCACGGCGACCGGCTCGATGACCGTCCCGAGGCGCCCCTTCGGACCTCCACGCCTGGACGGGGCTCATTCGAGTTCTCCAACTATCCATGCTCACTTTCTCAACTCTTTCGTGATTTGTAGATGTTTGCGCCTAATCTGTTTATCCAGTTATTCTGAAGCGTTCTGTCAGAGTTTGTTGCTGCACGCATGTCTTAATGGGAATTTTTCGACCAGCGGTCGCTTTCTTAGGTGAGTCGATTCCACATTTTAGGAGACCTGAAGGCGCTAAAAATTTCCATGCGAGGCAATGTCTGATGGATGTGCTCTTGTCAATCCGTGCTATTAAAGTCCACGTCTTTAATAGCACGGATTCTCGATGTTTCGACCTCCCATGGAATTTCAAGTTGAGACTAAGAAAGAGCTCGGAATGCTGCTGACGAATATGGGTGTCACAACTGCAAAATGAAATTCCTGAGCGAGTTGTGATCTGTCGAAGTTGGATGGCCTCACCACAGGCTGGGCTTGCGACACACCTGGCGCGAGAGTGGCGAGTCACCGTGGCACCGTAAGGACGACTCGCAGCTTCGGGGGTGGCGCAGGGGTAGTGCTCTTGCTCTTCAGGTGCGGCGTCGTTGGTTCGGTTCCCGTTGTTGGCGGTTTTTTGCAAATCATAATTTGTCCTTTGAAATGACCTTTTATTCTGAATTGTAACACATGTCTGATTAGATGGCCAGGAAAACTACCATACACGTCTGTAAAAATGCTTGAAGGCAAAAAACTGCCTTGTTCTAATGTAATTATGTAAAATCGATGTAGAATGTGTTGAGAGATGCTTCAACATCAATCAAAAGTGCAGTAGATCAACGACATTTTGTTCTTCCTCGTCATACATTCTACTTACCCTTTTGCTTCCCACATTTTTTTGCTTTGTTCCAGGAATGCCAAGGTTGTTAGAAACACCTCTAGTTGTTCAATATATGATTTGGCCTCTATTTTTTTTATTTTTTCGCAAAATAGTAAATAAAGATGTCACCATAGCAGTTTTTTGCCTACAGGCGTTTTGACAAACGTGAATGGTAGTTTTCCCGGCTATTTAAACAAACACGTGTTACAATTCAGAATAAAAGGTCATTTCAAAGATAAATTATGATTTGCAAGAAAAAACGGCAGCAATGGGAATCGAACCAACGACGTAACACCTGACGAGCAGGAGCACTACCCCTGCCGCACCGCCGCAGCTGGCGGGCCACTCTTACGGAGTTCCTATGGCTCATCACTCTCGCACCAGCTCTTTCGCACCCCCACCCTGTGGTCATGCCACCCAACTTCGGCAGGTCATAACTCGCACAGAAATTTCATTTTGCAGTTTTGACACCCATATTCGTAATCAGCATTCCGAGCTCTTCCTAATGATCCTGGTCCCAACTTGAAGTTCCGTAGGAGACAGAAACTCTTCCCTAGTGAGTCGTCAGTTGCATCTCTCCATGCCTTCGTTTCTCAGCCGACATTGACATGATGCCAAAAAGGTGCGCGGTTAGGCGTCCGCGTTGACCGACGGATCTGTTCAGTTAGCCAACATAGCCGAGCATTCCAAATGCCTTCCCGAAGCAATCGTTTCCTCCGATCCTAATTCTGTGTGTTTTATATTTTAAATCACTGGAAGCTGGAGCTTTGAATAGTCGCAGTAAAGGGCAGATCACTGAAATTCCCCTTACGCCTCCCATTTGTCCCACTTCGGACTAGCACTGAACCGTCGCTATTTCTGAGTAATTTTGGAAATCCGTTAGTATGCTCTGCGGTGCTGCATTCATCATTTGTTTTCCGTAAAAACCGACGTTACTAAAAAATAAATTTATAATTTTTAAAAATTTAAACTTTCGAGAATACTTTCCGGCCCTTGTTGTGAAAGTCTGGAATGAGCTTCCTGCATCAATTCTCAATTCTTCGCCAAAGAGCTTCAACAGCAAGTTAGAAAATTTTCTTAAGCAAAAGACATTTTTGAAGTTAACTACAAGATTTTGTTTGAATATTTAGTAGGTTTTCCAATGAATGGAACACTAAACCGCGTCGAGGAAAGAGCACTTTCCACTTTACGCAATTCGTCGGTTGATGTCACTTTTTGCAAATATTCAAAACGCCAACTTTTGTCATCTTTTGTCATGTTTGTGATGCAATAAATGTTCTGTGTTCAGCTTGACTAATACAATGGCCGCAGAGCGATTCCTTGTTTAAAGTTTTCAAAATCAGCGACATTTTTTTTACGAAAAAATCTTGTTTTGCTATTTGACGCAGTTTTTGAGAAATTCATCCAAATTTTTAATAATTTTCTTCTATGTGTTTATTGGATCAAAGATCCGTTGTAACCATTATGTTTTTAATCCATAATATGAGACTGGGCGCATGTAGCGCAGTCGGAGGAGGCGCGACTGTCGCGTGCACCCGATACCAGGTTCCTGGTTCGGATTTCCCACCCAGGCCAACCAAGCCTTCCATCCCTCCGGGGTCGGTGAATTGGTACCAGACTTGTCTGGGAAGGATAGAGCGCTGACTTGTTCATCGGCTGGCCACCGCAAGTCATTGTATGGCCAAATACGCATTCATGTCGCCTCCACGATATCCCGTAGAAGTAGAATGCGCTGGCGCATCCCAGAAGGGATTGACTAACGCCGTCCTTTATCCTTTATCCTAATATGAGACTGGTCAAGTTTCCACTTTGACAAGTTTTTTTTTTCAATTTTATTTATCTTTTTCAATACAATCCGCAATTAACAAGCGTATGAACATCTAATGTTGACAAAATATCCGCCTTCGATGCAGCGCAGCTTGATTAACGTGAAATGCAAGAGCCCAATGATGATAATTTGTCGGACTATTGTCGCGTACGATTCTAAGTGTTTCAATTGCCTCAGCTACTGTGGAGCTGTCCATATGACTACAACGTTCGGAGCCGCTGCGCTTGAAAATTCTTGAAATCATCCATGAATCTTTCCGTTTTTGCTCGATACTTGTCGGGAAGTTTCGCCCGAATATAGTCAATTACGCTCACAAACACGAGTACATATAGGATATCCACAGGTATAGATTGGGCTCTTTGGTCGCGAAGTTTCTTGAAGATGTCAACAGTATCTACTGGCTTCCCGGCAAATAACTGCCGCAATATTACATCAAAGTAAGACATAGACAAAATATGGCTATTTATGAGATAATTTTTGGTTACCCCTTCTGTAGATACCCAGGGGTTTTCTTTCTTTATTTCTTTCTTCCTTTATTACATGAACATGTCATGTGAGCCGACTAACTCCTCTGTAAGGAACAAGAGGATAAAGTACGATGCCAGTCGATCTCGTTCTAGCGTGTTCCACGTCCACGCACTCGACTTCTATAGTAGGCCGTAAAGGCAGTTTGAAGGAGTGCTTGCCCTCCACGATGAATTGCGGTGGTCAGTCCTTGAAAGGTTGTTGCTTCACCTTTCCCAGACAGCTCTGGTAGCAATTAACCGACTCCGAAGGAATAGAAGGCTTCGCTGCCCTAGGCGAGACTCAAAGAGATAGCCGGTACATCCGCATCTAGACCGGCTTTGGGAGCCTTCCTAATCCCGCTATTACCCAAGACACAAAGCCAAACGATGAATAGTTTATTGATCATGAACGGCTTATTAATCGTGCAAACTTTCTGGTTTCAAGCTTCGGCCACTCGAGGAACACTATCTGGTCGTACTGCAACACTAGAAACAGGTTGCACTTGCTGCGAGGCTTTTCCAGGACAGAGTAAAGAGAACAGATATTCTCGATAGTCGCTTATGCAGAACATCGTTACAAGCGGATTCAAGAGGGGATACAATGCGAAGAGGAACCCGATGCTGTCGATGACCAGTGGAACGGTGTCGACGTTCGCGACTAAGATCACATGGGCAGCAATTGCAGGGATGTAGAGGAACGTCGTTGGGCAGGCGGTCTGAAAACGATGCCGAACACGGCTGTCTTCCACTGTGTGACAAAAAGTGGAGCACCACTAGAAATCCACGAAGCAAACCTGAAACAGGAGAACTCGGAGCATTTGCCGTTGAAGTCGCTTCACCGTGGAGCTCACTCCACCCCGCTTGAGGGTCATGTGCATCCGAATTGCGGAAAAGAAGCCAGTGAAAGAGACGAGCAGAAGAACAGCGAGACAGTCAACGCTCAAGAGTTTAGGCCACTCCTGATTCTGAAATAGATCATCTTACAGAGATGAGATTAGTTCTTCGAAGAAGGCGAGTTGCTGCTGACTAGCAGGGACACTCCAATGAATGCTTTCACATTCATGGCAGCGAGTTCGGCGTAGATTTGCTCTTTGAACGCCTCGTTCGGCAAAGTAAACTTGATCATCAGGTAGACGCCGTTGGACAAGAGGAACACATTGACGCCGCAGATGAGCAGGAGCCACCGCTTGGCCGTGTACAGGTACGAGAGTTCTGGCCTGAAAGTGAGCTATTCATCTTTGAAGTTTATACTTTTTTAAGACTTTTTTACTTTTTTAAGACCGGACGCCATAAAAAGGACATTGTGCAAGCCGATTAATCTTAGCTAAATAAACTTCGATAATATGAAGTAGTGAAAATAAACTCTCTTGGTTCGTTCCGCCACTTTTCGGCAAAATTAGTAAGATACCTTCCAGGTGGTTCAGAAGACAAGTAAGGAGAGTTTATACTTTTAGCGTTATCTATTCACTTAATAATCCTATTATATTACGTAATAAAGGTTTGTGACTATTTTTTATTATTTGTTCTATCCTTTATTTTTTATTTTTTATTTTTCCATCTAGGTGCTTATAAATTCGAATTTGAGAAACTTTCAGATGAAACTGAAACAATGTTATGCAAAAAAATATTATTAAGAATAGTTGTCAATATTTTTGTTTTCTGCCGCTCGAGGTTGTTACGGCCAAATGCTATCCTCACTCGAGCGGTTCTGCTTCCTTAAGGCCCATGCACACTTCTGCGACAGTGCGCCGCGTCCATGATGAAGCATAGGGCCACGACGATCGCGGCGCGACACTGCGACACGTGCCGCAAGTAGGGGGCATGCACACTCTTGCGGCTGCCGCGGCGGCTATCGCAGGCAACGCCGCGCTGAGTGCCGCTGGCTGGAATGATTCAAATCATTCCTGGTGGCGCGACATGCACGGGGATGTCGATCCCGTTGCCTATAACGATGCTCTAACGCGACCGCCGGAGGTAGCCGTCGCCCCACTTGTCGCGCCGCGGTGTCGCAGAAGTGTGCATGGGCCTTTAGAGAAATCACCCCTGAAAACACATTCAAAGAGGGATAAAATCACGTTTGATCCACCTATGGAGCGCTTTCGCAGCTCTCTGTTAGTACGACCGAGCGAGTGAGACTTGCTGTGCGGTGCTGGATAGTATAAGAGAAAGATAACGACCTGCACATGCGTCCGTGCAATATACAGCTCGCATTTCGGCACGAACGGCAGAAAAAAACGAGCGGCACAAAACAAAAATATTGACAACTATTCTATTAGGCTGTAACGAATTAAATGGCACTGGCTCGCACAATTTTTTGGCGTTTACGCGTTTGATCAAGAACAAACCGTAACATGTGGCATATCATTTAGAAGCGCAAACTTTGCTCTACCGGCGAGTACCAAATTTTCTACATAAAAGTGGAATAACTGTAGAGTTTTATTGACTTTTTTGCAGATGGACAAAAGGGTAATCCGAGGCATTTACTTGTATGAATTCAAGCTGGGCACTACAGCTAAGGAGGCGGACGAGAAGATCAACGCCGCATTCGGTCAAGGATGTTCCAGAATTCGGACGGCGTATCGTTGGTATCAGAAGTTCCGGAATGGAGATGAGAGCTTGGAAGAACATGAAGGTCGTGGGAGGCATAGTGATGTTAATGAGGACAAGCTGAGAGATGTGGTAGAGGAGGATCCACACAAAGGTACCAGGGAGATAGCGAAGGTTCTTGGCGTCAGTCACAACACAGCTGCCCGGCATGTGAAGGAAATTGGAAAGACCAAAAAGCTGGAAAGATGGGTGAAGAAAGGAGCAAAGAAACCGACGATATGAGATCTCGTCCGCACTGCTTCTACGGAACGAAACGGACCCATTCCTTCATCGCATCGTAACCTGTGACGAGAAATGGATAATGTACGAGAACAGGCGACGATCGGCACAGTGGGTGGACAGCGATGAGAGCCCCAAGGTTTTTGCGAAGCCGGAATTGCACCAAAAGGAAGTAATGGTGACAGTATGGTGGTGTTGGCTGGGAATTATTCACCACAGATTCCTCCCTCCCGGTGAATCCATCACGGCAGAGAAGTACTGCATTGAAATTGAAGAAATGATGAAAAAGTTGAAGGATATCCGGCCGGCCTTGGTAAACCGAAGGCGAGTTCTCCTTCTGCACGACAATGCTCGCCCCCATGTTGCACGAATGACGTTGCAGAAATTGAATGAGCTGAGCATTGAAACTCTACCACATCCTCCGTTTTCTCCCGACCTCTCCCCAACAGACTACCATTTCTTCAAGCATCTTGTTTCGTTACAACCTAATACAATGCCGAGGTTTTATGTCGAAAGAAGCTGGAGACTTATTATTTGTAAACAAGTAGAGTGCAAAAACTATTCTTCATCATCCTTCCTAAGAAAGGATCTATATACTGTATCGCGCCCTTTTTACCATATCAGATAGGATAATATGATGCATACTATCACTGAGGTATTCGCTTCGTTCTTCATATGCTTTATATGGTGGTATATTTTGAGGTATTCCTCTATTTCAAGTTTAAATAGACACGGTCTAATGACGTCAAATTTTATATTTTTAAAGAATACACTTAGAAAAAACACATTTGCCGGGTACTGTAAAGGAAAATTGCCAATTGTTTGATTGGGCAGAAAATTTGTGCCATTTATCCTTAAGCAGTATTTTTAGGTTCATGCCAGTGCGTTGGAATTATTAAATTTGATTTGAAAAGTGTCCAAATTAAGAGTGGAAATGACAAATACTGTAGTAAGCATGCAATATAAAATAAAGCATTGAAATAAAGCATTAAGCTTAATAAGCGTGCAATTTAAGTAGGTCGCTACCTGCAAACATGAACGAATCGATAGAGGAAGCTGTTTGTTAGAATCACAAGCGATGAACTTAGTGTGAACCAAAATAAGATCAGCAGAACCACGGCAGCATCCCACTGTTGAATTAATCCAGATGATGCGGTTATGAAGTAGGATGTACCGTGATACGAACGCTGAAATCAGTCGCTAAAAATATGGTGAGAATTCAGCCGAAATATTTAATTTAATTAGTTAAATTCGCCAGCTTACCTTTAATACGGAATCACTCCGACATGAAGAATATTCACTATAAAAGGATAAAGGACGGCGTTACTCAATCCCTTCTGGGATGCGCCAGCGCATTCTACTTCTACGGGATGTCGTGGAGGCGACATGAATGCGTATTTGGCCATACAATGACTTGCGGTGGCCAGCCGATGAACAAGTCAGTGCTTTATCCTTCCCAGACACGTCTGGTACCAATTCACCGACCCCGGAGGGATGGAAGGCTTGGTTGGCCTGGGCGGGAAATCCGAACCAGGAACCTGGTATCGGGTGCACGCGACAGCCGCGCCTCCTCCGACTGCGCTCCACGCTCACAATAAGGAAACAAAATGCATGATGTCAACTGGGTTCTTAAAGCGGTGTTTTAGGTGATATCTACACTAGCATAAAAGGAAAACGAGCAGCTTTTTTTTATTCGTGGCGTGGATACATGGCAACATACAAAACTTCTCACGTCAAACTCGATACTTTTTAAATCAAATTGGACACTCTTCTAATCAAGCCTAACGGTTTTGAAATCAAACTGAGCATCTTCCAATTTAAAACGGGTTTTCTCCACATTAGACTAGAGACTCTCCAAAAGGGTTCGAATAATTTTTTTGTTCAAGGAAAATTTTTATAAATTTTTTTGAAGCTTTAGAATACCCAAAACGTAACCACATTAGTTGAAAAGTGATAAAGTTCTTATTTTATCGTGAAAATCATGGTTTAAACCTTATTTTAAAGAGCAAGGAAGTGGCTTTTTTAGAGACATAAAAGAGATTGCGCCATGTACTCGTCTGAGACGTTGCGATTTTTATTCGATTATTAGCAAAATTTCTGTCTGCAGTTTCTGCATCTGCAAAAGATACATCAAAAACAGTTATAAAGGACAAATATGTATCTCTGCCTTGATGCTTTTATGTATGTAAGCAGCATCAACATTATCAATCAAATAAAAGTCACAAAGAGCTTTTCGAGTGCATGGCGCAATCTAATTATCCTCCTTCTCATTGCTGCCTTTTCGCACTTTAAAGCAAAACCTAACTTATTAGTTTTTGTCAAAATGTAAAAATTTTATAAAATTGTTTCGCTCATTCCGACAGCTGAACAAAGGAAGTTATACCAAATTTTCCTTGGTCAATAAATTGTTCTAACCATCTTTAAGACTCTGTGGGTTGACCCGTAAGAAGTTCGTATCGGTTAAGAAGGGGTTCACCTTGGTTTCAGAAACTTCAAGTTCGATTAGATGAGCGTTCAATTTGGCGTGAAAATTGTCCAATATGTCATGAAAATGGTATAACGCGGGTTTTCGCCGATCAAACCGTTACAGCGGAAGGGGAATTGTAACAAGAAGATTAACCTGGATAACATTGCTCCATATTTTGTCGTCTAAGATGAAAATGCCATCCTACCGGCACGCACAACACCATGATCACTGCTACGGTGATGTCGTGTACAGCCGTCACAGCGAACAAGTGCTTGTAGGCCTTGAAAGTTTTCGACGGGCATCGCAGATACAGTGCAAGGAGTGTCGCATTCGTTATCAGAGACAGTGCTGAGCAACCGTAGATTGCAATAGCATAAGGCGAACCGTCGTTGTTCATACGCTCTGAAAAGTTTATGGGAGTCGCGGTTGATGTCACGAAGGTCGACGGCATTGGGAGGTGAGAGCTCGCCAACCAATCACAACCAAGCAGAGCACCGACCGAACACACGCCAGCCAATCAGCGTACACTGCACGTAGCCAAGCAAGACTGATACGCGAGCCAGGTCTTTTCTGCTGAAACCAAAAATATTTTTCTCCTATTCGCTAAGTTAGGTTTCTTTTTGCAGTCCATTCTATACTTGTGTGTAAAAGAACTGGCCATCTGTCTGTTCGACCACCTCTAACGGCCTCCACGGCTCAGTGAGCTAGGCTTGAGGTAGAAATCACGCGAACATGTTGGCCGGTGGCGGGCGTTCGCAGCAAGCAGACAGCATCGAGCGGTTGTCCATAATTGATCGATGTTATCGATTATGGCGTGAATACGACAGGCGGCCTACAGGCTTACGGCATATTAGCATTCTCGATTAGTTCAAAACTTTTTCATTCACCAACCAAACGTTTTTGCACGTTTTTGCACGTGAGGTCACGCAAATTATTGGCAATGTTTAAAAAAATGACTTTTTGGGCAGAAAATTTTGAATATGTGAAGGATAATTTATGCAAGGAATGCTTTTGGATAATCATTAGTGTGAGCAAAGGCTACATCAACAAAAATTTTATCGGCGGATTCAACAAGCTTCATATAACAGGATTTCGCGTGAATCGAATGTTGTTCCCATTGTTGTATCCCTAGGGATGCACTTAATAAGGACCTCTGAGATCTTCTATTACAGCTCTTGTCAACAGAGAACGCCACATCCATGTGTGAAAAGGCGTAGGAGAAGGGAATAACAAGTTTATTAGTAGAATACACGGTTGACCAAAACTATGACGACGGCAAGCTGGTGACGAAGGGAAGAAAGCTTGCGGCTGCTGGTGGAGCTTCCGGATCTCGACGTACTCTGTGACCTCTTCTGGGCCTCTTAAGGCCCCCATAGAGTTCTGCGGCAGCGCCGCGGCCCTATGCTTAACTATAGGGCAGAGACGCGGAGCTCGCCGCCGGCGGCGTCCCTGCCCTATCCTAAACCATAGCGGCGAGATGCGCTGCCGCAAAACTCTGTGGGGGCCTTTAGGCTTGGTTTAAGGCCGGGGCATACTTCCATCGTCGCGATGCCATCGCGGCGCTCATTTCATGGCCATTCCGCCGCGTGCGGCCGAATAGTCAAAGGAAACTTCGCTGCAGCCACCGCAACGGTGGCGGCCGGTATGCGCGATGGCTTCCCGCGCTCATCGCGGGCATGGCATACATTTTCGCGTCGCGCGCGGTGTTTAGCGTTGGTCCTGGGCGGATCACCGTCGCGCTCCCTTGCAGAGCGATGAGCAATGCGACGAGCACTGAGAAATTCAAATCCTTTCGCGTCGCTCTGCAAAACTCATCGCCGCGATTCCATCGCGGCGACGGGAAGTATGCACGAGGCCTTATACTTGCGCCGCCACGCGGCGCGGCGTGATGGTCGCCACAGATATCGATTTTTTCGCGCGCCCGGTCGATATCTATTCCTACTATGGTGCCGAGCGGCGCGGCGGCGCAACCATAAACCTGGGCTTAGGAGGATTTTTACGCGCCGTGCCCCGTTTCCCAATGACTTTCCTTGGCGGTGGATCACTGCACCTCCCTGAGTTCTCACTAGCTTTTTACTGGGGGCTCTACCACAGATGATAGAGTTTCGATCGCTACAGGACATGTCATAACACTTCACAACCTCGTAACAGCACTCGAGGTGTAAGGACCCGTTTATACTTCGACACCGAGCAACGTCACGCCACGTATAGCCGCATGCACACTCGGCAGCGGCGGCAGCAGCAGCCGTGATTAAGCATAGGAGCATCGATTTGGCGGGAATCGATGCCGCTATGCTTCATCACGGCTGCCGCTGCCGGCGCTGCAAAGTGTGCATGCGGCTTATGGTGGCCACATGATCGAGCGAAGCGGTCGATCAATATGGCCACTACACATGGCATCGTGTCGTGCTGCGATGGAAGAATAAAGGAGGCCTAAAGAAGATGACTTGAATCATTTCTATCAATACCTTCAAATTATCTTGTTCCATGCAGATATCAGCGGCCGGCTCACCCATAAATGAAGTGAATGAACCGTGCTAGGCTAGGCTGCACAAACGGTCACTGTATTCGCGTCATTTTTACAGCAACATCCGTTTAGTTTCATTCTATTAGGTGAAGTACAAGCCCAGCAACACTAGCGCAGTTTATTCAAAATTGCTTATTGTCTTGTAAACTACAAAAACTTTGGTCAGCGTATAGTCCGCTGAGATCCAAAGTCCTCCTTCAACTTTCGTACATTTTGTCGAATTCTCTTTCTGCCAGCAAATGGCGTTAAAAGAAGATATGATAGGTCCACTTACGGTTGATGTTGGACGTTGATATCGGTACAACAAAATCAATAAAGGTATTTATTTATCAAATTTCTGCGCTGTATATCTCACTGCAAATCAAATTTCAGCTGACTAACGAAAAACGTATGGTTTGCGCCTATGGGTCAAGTACAACAACAATAGAAAACGTCAATGCTAACTAGAAAACAAGACCGGTATACAAGAAATGCAGGGAACTGACAAGTTTCATAGCTGCCTGGCATAAAGAATCCATGCAGCTCTACAGTTCTTCTACAAATAGAGGAGCAAGGCGAAAGACAGCGTGGAGAGTTCACGGTCGAATGCTCCTCCAGCACATCGCCCGTCGAGGTGCACGACATCTGACCCCGCAGGCGTACCTCTCCATCTGGCCATTGCAGATATAACATAGTTGTGCTTGAACGAATATATTCGAATAACTACTCGAATACGAGCGCGTGTAGCGCAGTCGGAGGAGGCGCCGACTGTCGCGTTCACCCGATACCAGGTTCCTGGTTCGGATTTCCCGCTCGGGCCAACCAAGCCTTTCATCCCTCCGAGGTCGGTGAATTGGTAATGGACTTGTCTGGGAAGGATAAAGCGCTGTTTTTTTTTTAAATCGGCTGACCACCGCAAGCCATTGTATGGCCAAACACGCATTCAAATCGCCTCCACTACATCCCGTTAAGTAGCGTGCGTAGCGCATTCCACTAGTGATTGAGTAACGCCGTCCTTTGTTCTTTCTATCCATAATGTTTATCCTTAATGACTGTGTCTTATATGCACGTAGAAATAAATAGATAAACAAACAAATAAATAAATGTATTTGAATGGTCGATTATTCGATATTTCTAAATCTTCGAAAATTCCTTCGAAAAAAAATGAACATCGAAAAGGAACCATATTCAAATTTTAAAAATCGAATATTTTTATTCGGTATCCAATAAACAAGCACAGAGCCTGTTTCGAACAAATTGTTCGAGTATTCGGGTGCGTTACGTTAGGCCTCTCCCTGGGTTACGGTAGCGGGCCGCGCCGCGCGCCACCGCCCCCAATCACGGTAGCGTGGCGTGTTGTTGAGCCCGCCTCGGACGGACGGGTCCAACTGCTGCCGACAGGGACGGCTAGTGACGTCATACGCGTCTAATCAATGGGCGCGCTAGAGCACGAAGTTATGCACCACCGACTGTTGGCTACGCTCTTTCGGCTTGGCAGAAAAAGGAGACAGTGAAATACCTCCGCTTCAGCTTGTATGTTGGAGAAATACGAAGGTTTCTGAGTGTTTGACAAAAGGGTGCCTGCGAACGACATGACACTTTAACTATCACACGCGAGTTGGAGAACTGTAACGAGGAAATGACGAGCGAAATTACAATCAAGAGGAAAGTTATGGACTGATGCTCCAATGAACAGTTTTTGAGCCTAGCAAATGTCCCATGTCTCAGCAATCCCTCAAAAATTTCCCAAGGCCGAGTATTCAAAGAAAAATGTGTAGAGATGTCCCACTTCCACTTCTTCAGTCTACCAAAAGACGTCAAATGTTCCACCAACACTGTGTACCATTTAACTGTTTCCCTTCTTCTGCGCTAGTAGAAAGAACGCAGTCGAAAGCAGTCGGCGCACCCTTTCGCGCCCTACCGCGCCCAGAAGACTCGGCGACCGCCCGCGTATGACGTCACTAGCCGTCCCTGTCGGCAGCAGTCGGACCCGTCCGCCCGAGGCGGGCTCAACAACACGCCACGCTACCGTGATCGGGGGCGGTGGCGCGCGGCGCGGTCCGCTACCGTAACCCAGGGAGAGGCCTAACGTACGAACCCCGTTCATTCGTGCGATAAAATTTCTCAAAAGCACAACTGTAGGGTATAACTGCCCCTACCGACATATCGCGTCAGGGATTGTTCTTATTCCCGCGAATTGCAGAGGAATTTGAGTACCGTTTTGAAAACCGGGCTTCAGCCTCAACCAGTGGCAGTTGTTGCCCTGTCGCAGAGGCTTTGGGGTAGCATAACTGAGGTATAAACCAGGGATGAGCGGATTAACCGTTATCCGTTATCCGTTATCTGGTTTCCAGGGAGTTTTGGCCTATCCGTTTTGTTGTTCGTTATCCGGCGATTTTGTGCCGGATAACGAACAACAAATTAGCTGAATCTTAGCCTTGGACGTGGTGATGGGTGTGCTATGTACAGGATCCTTCACGATCATAAGAGTGGTCGTCAGTAACAGCAGAAGTGTTCAAATCTAGAAGGGTTAATTGAATTTGATTTGATTTCCTCACTTGGAAACTGGCTACACAGTTTAAAAGACATCTAACTTCCAGCCTTACAGAAGACCCGCTAAGCCTGCGTAATACTTACATAAGGCCTACTTAGCACATCATTGTTCATTCATCTCAAGTCATGTGCTGACCAAGAATGCGTACAAACTGCTACTAGCAATCGTCAAAAGTGGAGAGCCGCCTCCTGGGAAGAATTTTTTAACGCCGATCTTTCCATCGTATCATTTGTGGTTACACGATTACAGAATGTTCGATTTGATTGCAAGCGGTAATGGTACCTTTTTAGCCATATGCTGTCGTGAATTATCAAAAATACTGCAGTACAGCAATGAATACTAGCAAAAGAAATAGGATTAATCCAAATACATAGAGTAAGCAACTTTTCCATTAACATTTTTAGGGGAGCAATAAACTACTGAGCAAATTATCATCGTGGGTGCTGAAGACATGCAGAATTGTTTTAACTTGTGAGTTTTTTGTGAAACTTATCTGCAACATAGGGAACACCTCCGTTTTGGGGATGGGTCGGATATTCTTCCTCAGATCCAGAAGGTCCGGATGTCATAACTCTTTGAGTGCGTGTTTGTCGTACACAACTGCTTGCAGCTACTACCCAAAAGTTAGTATTTTATCCATCCCAGTGACTCCACGTTGAACTACCTTGGATCTTGGGATGTTATCGAGCAGCAACAACAATAAAGGTTCATAGCATGTGTAGGACAAGATCGTTATGTGCAGTTTGTTTTGCTGGATGTCTTCTGCCTTCTTCTTCTTTTCGGAGACATCGGAAAAATTGCTCTTTCAAGGACTATTGTATTTTTCAACTGCTCCAATTGAAAAAAGAGTTAAGCGCAGAGTAAGGCTGATAAATAAGACAACCCAACCGACCCCTTGGAAACAGGTGAAAGGCGGGTATGTTGCTGTGGGCGAATGGGCAGAAAACGGGTCGTTAATGTGGCGACTGCAAAACGTTTAAAAAAACAGTACTAAAATGTCTAGAAATGGCTGATATATTAACAGTGCTTTAAGCCCTGATCTCTCGTGGAAATTAGTGCAATTTAAAACGAGTTTTAATTTTTGTTGTTTGTTCGTTATCCGTTTTTTCGTTATCCTGCCATTTTCGGGCAAAATTATCCGTCATCCGTTATCCGGTTTTCGAAATTCATTATCCGCTCATCCCTGGTATAAACCCTAATTCCGCTACGGCTATGGTGTGCTATGTGGCCGTATTTATGATAATTGCAGGCGCGATTGCCTTGCATATTGTAAGACGGTAATATAGTTGTGCTTTTCAGAAATTTTATCGAACAAATGAATAAACGATCTATTCGATGTCAAAAATTTTAGAGTGAATTAACGAACGAATTTATCCGCTCATCAATTTTTCGAATGATCGCACATTGAACAAGCTCCATTTTTCGTTTTTTTTCGAATATTCAAATAATCGAATAATTTGTTCAAAACAGGTTCTGAGCTTGAAGATTTGATGATTCGAAAGGTTTATTTGATTTTCGATTTTCGAATAAAGTTGAAATATTCAATCTCCGACATTGGAATGTGACTCTCCTTCGATGTTCGAATTCGTACGAATATTCGACTTTTTGAAACCATCGATGTTCGAATTTGATCGAATATTCGAAAATCTAGAAATGTGGAATATTCGACTGTTCGAATAATTATTCGAATATATTCGTTCGAGCACAGCTATAGAGGGTAATGAGTTTAGATTCCTCCGTTGTCACTTATGCGCTCCTCTCTTGTATAAAATAGCCGACGTACAATGCGACGCAGCGCTGGCTGGATCGGATCGCCATGATTCCACCGCTGATCCTAACAGTTGAGGCTCTATGCTGCTACTAAACAACGAGATCAGGTATCTTCGGTAGTCGGCTATAGAAAACATCGTCACAATTGAGTTGAAAAGGGGATGCAGGGAGAGCAGGACACCTATGCAGTCAGTGAGTAGTGGAATGCTGTCGAAATTTCCCAGCACCATCACGTAGATGACGATCGAAGGTGTGTAGACGAATATCGTTGGACAGGTCGTCTAAAATAGCCGGCTTATTGAGGTGCATTGAGGGCAATGAATGCTTGTAAACTTTACATTAACATAAATCCGTCATAATATTTTAAGAGGCAGCGTCTGGTAAAAAAAATCAAGTTTTCTTTATGCTTATTTTTCATTTTTGCTTAAGCCTAGAGCGGCTGTTATAGAAGATAGAAGCTGTTAAGAGGATGTTTAGTTGCGATCAAAACTCTTGCGCCAGGCGGGACTCGAACCCACATCTTCTGCTTTCCGGGCAGCGAGATTGCTTGGAAGATATCGTGGATGTTCTGTTCGGTCAAACAGCGCCGGTGGTGTAAGGCGAACACCGCTGCCCGGAAAGCAGAAGACGCGGGTTCGAGTTCCGCCTGGCGCAAGAGTTTTGATCGCAACTAAACATCCTCTTAACAGCTTTTATGCTTATGTTCTTCAACGTTATGCTTAATAAGGCGAGCGTTAAGAAAAATCTTATTGTGGAATGTTGTTGGTATTTAGCTTGGTAGCTTGGAGTGTTATCTAGACGGCTGATCTAAGCGGTGAAGAAAAACAAAGCTCGACGTCGCGATATAACCAGCGGAGTGATCGGTTTTCTGACATAGCTTTCTCTATTTTTCAGGTCAATTTCTCTTTGATTGTGTTAGGAACATTTCTATATTTAGGTCGTCTGTCAGTTTGCAATATTTTTTATAATAAAGGGTTTAATTACCCAAGTTTGAGGTTACTTGACGAGTCCCTCGCGTGGCACTGGCACAAGTTTCACAACGTGGCACAAGTTTATGGCGAGCAATTTGGGTACGGGTCCTCAACATGGAAGTCTGTCTCTGACACTTTCTAGATGTTTTCAGTTTTCGTTTACTCAAAGAAAGTTTTTTAATTTGTTAAGAAGTCAGAAGAATTACAAGTTTGAATGAACTGAAGAAAAACTACTCACTAGCACAAATAAAAAAAAGCTTTCTCTGAGTTAACGAAAACCGAAAACATCTAGAAAGTGATGGATAAAGACTTCAATGTTGAGGACTCGTACTCAAGTTGCCCGCCATAAACTTCAGCTCCGCGCGAGACATACTCGTCAAGTAACCTCAAACTTGGGTAATTAAACCTATTAATATAAAAAATAATACGAACTGACAGACGACCTAAATCAAAGAAATGTTCCTAACACAATCAAAGAGAAATTAACCTGAAAAATAGAGGAAGCTATGTCACAAAATCGATCTCTCCGCTGGTTATATCGCGACTTCGAGCTTTTCCTTTCAAACATTTCAGAGCGCATGAATTCACCAGCAAGTGTCCGACGTCTCTTCTTTTTGGGACTGTATATCATAATACTACCTCTCAGTTTCTCTGCTCTACTCGCCACCATGTTTGGTTTTTTTCTGAATTTCTAACAAAAAATTACCAAAAGGAAATCTGAATTTGGTCGACTTGACGACATTCCATCTCTGTTTGTAAAAAAGTGTCTGGCGATGACGTTTCACGATAGGGAAGGCATAATTTTGCAACACTGCCTGTTGTGTGTGGATCAGCCGCCTTGAAAAATCTTCACGGTCATGTGGTAGGGTATCTAGACATTGGATCCGACATCGATTCGGCTAGTTCGTATCCGTCATTTTCGTCAAACCCGGTGAAAAGGATGGTGCGAATAATGGCATTTTTGAAAAGCCCCGGATCTTGGGATAGCTCATACACATATGAGCACCTTCAACAAGAAAGGATTCTCGGATGATCCAAATAAGTGATTTATATTCGAAGTTCACATCAGATATCCAAATCGGATAGGAGATCAGATTTCTGATCAAGCTCAGTTATCTGAATTATCCGGATATCCGATTTAGTAAAAACCTCACCTATCCAAATCCTTCTAAAATCCGCACTTTTCAAAAATCCATTATTCACACGACCTTTTTTACCAGGCGTTGAGAAAAACGACGGATCCGAATTATACGAACAGGCGTTGGATAGTGTTATTGTATATCACCTTATGTTCAAGCTAAATACCAAATATTTTGCGACGAAATCAAGCGAATAAAGATCAAAGTACTAACGTTAATTTTTTTGCTTTTTCTTTATTGTTTCGGAGTTTAGCCTGATCATTCAGCTTGCTTAATAATTTGTCACTATTATTGTCATACTTTTCAACCATTTTTCATTTATTGGGCACACTATCACTTGTTTTGAAAAATAAATAAATAAACGAGTAAATAAATAAATAAACGAAAGCGCTTACCAGGAAAAGAAGGACGCGGAATATCTCTCGCTGATGTCGCTTCACAGTGGGGCTAGCTGCACTCTGCTTAAGAGTCAGGTGAATTCGGACAGCGCAGAAGAACACGGTGAGCGAGGACGACAGAACAGGGATGAAGTTTACGGCCAGGAATATGGAGATCTCCTTGGCGGAGCGCTGAAATTGGACTGATTGATTGAGGCAAGAGCTTACGATTAGCTCTGCAGCTGTTCCTGCGACTGAAAAAAACACAACCGACCATTGATGGCACTCCAACGAACGCTCTGGCTTCCAGTCCAGCGTTCTCGGTGTAGACTTGAGTCTTAAGCGCCTCGCTTGGTAACGACATAATCACCGTCAAACACGCATACGACAAGAGGAGTGCGTTAACGGTGCATAAGATCAGAATCCACATCTTCGACTTGTACAGGAACGACAGCTCTGGCCTAATTGTAATTCGTATATGTACCTCGTCTATGGATTTATACTACAGTCTACATGCGGCGCGCCGTAATGAAAGCTACCGATATCGATCGTCGCCGAATAATCGATATTGGTCACTTTCACAACGCCGCTCCTGACGGATAATATATACATTCTCACGTCAAATTGGAGAATATTCTGGCGAACTTGAGTCTCTCAAGTCAAAACAAACGTCATCCAAATGAAAGCGAGCTTCTTACAGGTAAAACTACAGACTCTCCAGGATACTTAGAATAATTTTTTGATCAACGAAAATTTGGAATAACTTTCGTTAATATATTTTTTAGTTCTGCTGACGAATAAGTGTAATAATTATGTAAAGCTTTTATTTTCTGAGAACAATAATAAATGAAAATTTGTTTTAAGCAAACAACAAGGCAGCAATCATTTAGAGCAGAGTAGAGATCACGCCGTGCACTCGATTGATTCGTTGCGGCTTTTATTTGACTGGTGGTGTAAGGGGTCGTTTAGTGTGCGCGCGACGCGCGACGCGATGCCATGTGTAGTGGCCGAATCGATCAGTCGCGTCGATCGATCAATTTGGCCGCTACACATGCATCGCGTCGCGCGTCGCGCGCACACTAAACGACCCCTAAGTGCTGCTTACTTAAAATGAGGATAAGTGTGTTTTTTTGCAATGGGGTGAAACTCCATGCAGAGAGAAATTTTGCAATCAATGGAATGAAAATCGTGATGTTCTGGACGAGGGCGTGGCGCAAAATTTTTTGTGGCACAAAAGTTGATCGTTTTCAAGCTTTTTAAAACAAGCTTTGAGCCACAATTTTTCCCCAAAATGGGATTGTTATAAAATTTCAAACATTATTGGCTAGGTGAGCTAAAACTTCGAAGGAAGTCATGCTATAATTTTTCTCGAACAATAAATTATTTTAACCTTTTTTGGGGGTCTTTATTTTAATGAGGCGATCCATCGCGGCGCAACGCGGCATAATGGTAATCTTCCATATCGATTATTCGCGCTGCTCGATCGATATAGCTACTTTATAGAAGAAGCTCGTTTCGATTCGGAAGACGTTCACATCGATTTCAGAATCGTCTAGCTTGTTTAGGAGAGTGCCCAGTTTGATGTGAAGATGGTTTATAAATCTCCCTTAAGGCCTAGTTTATACTTGCGCCGCCACGCGGCGCGACGTGATGCTCGCTATAGATATAGATTTTTCGCCCCGTCCGATCGATATCCATTCCGACTGTGATGCCGCGCCGCGCAGCGGCGCAACTATAAAGGCCCCCACAGAGCTCTGCGGCAGCGCCGCGACCCTATGCTTAACCATAGGCAGAGACGTAGAGCTCGCCGCCGGCGGCGTCCTTGCTCTATTCTTAACCATAGCGGCGAGCGGCGTTGCCGCAGAACTCTGTGGGGGCCTTAAGGCCTTTGTCATACCATCGCTCACCCCGAGCGTCGCCTAGTGATGTGCTCCCATATCGATCGGGCGGCGCGATGGAATCGATATGGGTGCATATCATTAGGCGTCGCTCGGGGTGAGCGATGGTATGACAAATGCCTAAACCAGGGCTAAGGCTCCAGTATTTCTTGAGACATTTTATTTATCGTTTATCCTACCGGCACACACAGATATATCGATATACGAAACCGTTCGTTAGGAACATAAATGACGAATAAAGTGTGAACCAAAACAGCAACAACAGCGATACTCCAGCTTCCCACTGTTGGATTAATCCAGTTGTTGTAGTTATGTAGTAGTGTATGCAATTGTAGGCACGCTGAAATTAGCACATTTGTTCGACCTAACTTTATTATATTGAACGCCAATTCATGCAGCAGACGTTGATATTGGGTCAAACTGCAATATTTTTGTGGTGTTGAAGAAATCGCTACAGTCACACATGGTTCTGAAGCCATTCATGCGGTGGTCGTGGTCACCATGGTTCTATGCAGCAGCACTGTGCCGTACGGGGCCAAGCCGCCAGCATTTCTTTTGTATTCGGTTGTTGCAAAAGAAATTGCCGAAATGGACGTAGTAGCTCAAAATGTCGTAATTCGACTCATGCACAACACTATCCATCAAAATAAAAGCCAATCGACTCAACACATATATTGCCGTCTGCCCAATACCAATGCCACGCGGGTCTTATAGTTTTGCACCGAACCGAACTCGAGCCAGACCGTCACTAGCCTCTCGGGGCTCGTCACACCTCAAACTTGGGTAATTAAACTTTACTTTTAATATTCTCACATTTAATAAAATTGAGTACATCGGAAAATCGAAAAAATAGGCAAGAATGGGCAACGAATTGACTGGCAACCGGAAAAGGCATACTGTAGAAGACGACCGGCGGAGCAACTGAGACAACTGACTTCTGTGAGCACAACCGGCCCTATTTATGCGGAAACGAGAGGGCGGACCGTGGTTAGCATTTGATGAAGCTTCAGATAGAAACATGTTGAAAGTTCAAGCCACAGATCAGCCAGTAGATAGCGTTAACTACGGTTACAGAAGTAAGTCATCGTGCGGAGGCTTCTCAGTGGAAGAGGAAAACTGGCAAGGAGTAAGTGAAGAAATAGAGAGAAAAAAGAGATCTACATAGCACAACTGATAGAGGATTAACGATAGACAGCATAAATGATAGGAGATTAACGAAAGATTAATAGAGGAATCTCTATAACACAGCTTTTCCGACGTTCCTCTGTGGCGTAAGCGTAAGGCGCATATACCTCTTCACTAATAAAATACCAACTCATTACTATTACTAATACACTAATTCAATATCTAATTCTAATTAATTTCGTGGTATTTATAATACTATTTTACTTGATAATTAATTACTATTATTATTAGAATTATTATCATGAAATCAATTATAACTATTAGTATCAGGAAAGGGCGAAAGTAGCGCAGTCAGAGGCGGTGCCGGATGTCGCGTGCATCCGCTACCAGGTTCGTGGTTCGGATTTCCCGCCCAGGCCAACTAAGCCTTCCATCTCTCCGAGGTCGGAGAATTGGTACCATACTTGTACGGGAAGGATAAAGCGCTGACTTGTTTCTCGGCTGGCTGCTGCAAGTCATTGTATAAGCCTAGTACGCGTTCAAATCATCTGCACAAAAATTCTGCAAAATTTTAATTATTGGGGTGAAAACTAACTCCCCGCCGTTTTTTTACATTTTATTCTGAATTTCGCCGAAAATTTTCTGCTAAATCTCATACAGCATTCGAAAGGGAATGATACATCTATCAGAATGTATGTTTCAAATTTTCCACATTTCAGTTTCCTCAATTTTTAGGTCATTAAAAAATAGAAAATCATCTTTACCAACAGCTCCTCTCTTTTAACTTTTCGCTAAAACTTGACAACACTTAGCATGAACAAATAAACACAGCACATAATTTTACAGAACAAAACATTCTCTTTAAACGACATATAAAATTGTCCAAAAAATTAACCAAACGGTGGGTGTTGGAAAAATTGTGTCTTCCGGACCCTCCACTTTAATGTCCTGAAAATTAACCAGGATCAAAATATGCGAAAAGTCGAACATATCTTTTTGAGGAACAAACCGTCTTTTTTCGAACAGTGATGGCATTTTGCAAGAAAGACATAAGCAGAGGGAAGATACTGTCCGCGAAGGTCATTTTTCTCTATTTGACTTTCAACCTTAATGTTGTAGAAATTTATTTATTTATTTATGGACGCACGGAAAGTGCGTTTAAAATAGCTAGTTCTCCTATGTAGTAAGTAATGCGAAAATAGCTCATCTCTCCAAAGGACAATAAAACCCTATTTAAAAAAGAACAAAGCAAAAAAGAAAGAAACAACGTCAGTAAAAGGAAAGGAAAAGAAAACGTCAACAGAAACCATCGAGAAGAAAAGTCAGCAAACAACATCAAATTCTTAAGAATAGCATGAGGTGAAGGCGCAAATAGACCCTTATATTTAAAGCTAAGCTGATGGCAAAAAAAAATTTAAAAAAATAAAAAATTGACAAATCAAAACCCGTAAGCTTACTCTTACAAGGAAAGGTTCCCAACTCATAGTGAGCTTTTGCGATGCTATTTTGGCAGGATGTGGGGCCCTGTGAGCGGAGTCCAGAACCACAGTCAGTTTTTGCTGAACGCTTTTTTGAAGACCTGAAAAGGAGGTCTCAATGCGTGCTCGCAGCTATCATCAACCCCTACGACAACTGATGAGATGTGCCTCTGCGGCGCAGTTGGTGGGAGTGTCGCCTCATAGGAGCACATCGAAGGGGTTTTAAGTTCGAGTCCGCGTACCACCGAAACTTTTGCACATATTAGTTTGTGGTTGCGCTTTCTCATGCTTACAGAAGTCAATTTTAGACTATCAATGTTTACAACAAACCAAGGTTGTCTATTTGCGCCTTCATATGTGCTAGTTTTTCAACATTGCCTATCTGCACCATCACCATATCATACCGTATCACCAATGATACCGTAATCATAATTGCACACAAATACGCTTATCTCGCGGTTGAGTATTATGAACCCTGGCCATATCGGTACATAAACGCACTAAAAATGTCGTTCTCAGCTGAACGTGTTGTCAGCCGACTACTTTCCACCTTCACACTGCATTTCACATTTTCGACAAGGAGAGATTGCGGTTGCGAATGTCATAAAAGGACTCCTCCTGGACGCCATATATTAAGATATCGACTGTCAGAAAGAAGAAGCGGCTCAACTTTGAGGAAGTATAACGAAAATGGGACCTTTCTATGTCTGTCATACGTGTGGGTGGCAGCTGGATACGTCGACGTTCATCCAAGACCCTTCTCTACACGCACAGATTGCGAAAAAGAAGTGGTGAGTCCTTGCAGGGCAAGATTGTTCCGCATTGATTTTGTAAGGTGCTGCTGGTGTGACAAGCACCTGTGTTTTACTTGTTTCATAGATTTGTACCATAGCTGTTGACTAAAAGGGAAGACAAGGCAGGACTTTTTATCTCCCGAGAAATGATATGGTGCAGATACGCATCGTTGAAAACTAGCACATAAGAAGGCGCAAATAGACAGCCTTGGCTTGTTGTAAGAATCGATAGTCTAAAATTGACTCCTATGAACATTAGAAAGCGTATTACGCTTTCTAATGCTTACAACAACAAACTAGTACATGCAAAAATTTCGGCAGTATGCGGACTCAAACTTAAAACACCTCCCTTGTGCTCCTATGAGGCGTCCTCCTACCGGCTGCGCCGCCAAGGCACATCTCGTGATGTGTCGTAGGGGTTGATGATAGTTGTGCGCACACTTTCAGACCTCCTTTTTAGGTTTTTAAGAAGGCGTTCAGCAAAAACTGACTCTGGTTCTGGACTCCGCTCATAGGGCCCTACATTCTGCCAAAATAGCGTCGCAAAAGCTCACCTTGAGTTGGGAACCTTTCCTTGTTAGATGTTTTAAATTACAACCTATTCCTGGGTGGGAGTAGCGAAACAAACAACTAGAACTGTGTTCCTTGAAAAACAAGTAAAACATAAGACAAATGATTTGATGATGCTGTACAAGATTTTAACTGGTAGAGTCTCAACAGATCGTACTGAGTATTTACCAGCTTCTCTCCAAATAGGACTCGCTATGGGGGTCTCGTTCTCAGAGGTGCTGTTGCTAAAAAATTAGGTCGAATTTCTTTTGCAACAGGGTGTTTACATAAGTACAGATTTTTAATTTAGAAAAGCTTGCTGTCACTACCTCCGAGGTCGTTCAGGCCTTTTTTCAAGAATGAGCGTTGTGTTCTTGAAACATAAATCTTTCCAATGCTTTAACATTTTAAAGCATTGTTACTAGTATGGTCTCCAGCTTAACCGGTTCCATGCTGATATCAGCGGCCGGCCCATCCCGTATCACGGGTGGGTGCTGACAGACCTGGAGGATATCGCGGATGTTACGTGCGGTCAAACAGCGCCGGTGGTGTAAGGCGAACATCGCTGCCCGGAAAGCAGAAGATGCGGGTTCGAGTCCCGCCTGGCGCAAGAGTTTTGATCGCAACAAAACATCCTGTAACAACATTAATCTTTCGTTTTTGCCTTTTCTTCGAAATGTATGCCTAGGTAGAATTCATTTATCCAGTTCCAGTTATAGCGAATGTTTGCTCTTACATATTTCATAGCTACGTTTGCGATAGTTCACATCTTTGTCTAGGTTTTTGTGTTCGTTGTTGCTTTGGTTTTTCTCTCAGGAATCCCATGGAGCATCTTCACGTTGAATAAAACTAGATCTAAAATCTAAAATGGGAGAGAAAATTCTAAGCTTCTAATAGAGCAGATTATTTGCTTTTGAACGATGTATAACATTATGCAAAAACCTTCAGCGAAATTCGAAATGAAATGTTTGAAAACCGCAAGACCTTAGTTTCCACCGTAATATTTATGTGGTTAGGAAGGAAGTCGTATTGTGGGTTCCAGATCGTATAGGAGAATACAGCTTCGAGGTCCGAAGACTTGCTGACGGTGGCTGGAGTGGTGTCTAGTTTCGAGATCACCTCCAGCGTCCGACCACTGACCTACGGAACAGTCGATGACCTCGGGGTAGCGCCTGCCTTCTGAGCCCGCCGCTCAGGCCGAATGCGTGTCCGAACCTTCTCCCTCCAATTGATCCACCCCTGCTGAGCTCTTTGTAGAGTTCAAGATCTTCTCATCTGCTTATGCGGTTGGTGCGGACTGATCTGCCAATTTGTTTCATTTCCGCCTTGATGGTTGCCTTCGTTGGTGTTGAACGGAATTCCCTGTTAGCTTCCGTTTTTAGAAAGCTGAAGTTTCTCCATTTAGGATCCTGCTTCAAGTCGGGGAGAACTCAGAGGAGAGATCTAACTACATACGGTTGCCTATCCTTGCGCCTTACAGTGCTATCTGAATTGGTATCGGCTACTGAGGACTGAGGTAAGTGAGCGTTTACATTGTCGTCAATCCGTTGGGTTTCACGATTTCGTCTCGTTTTTGGGCAACTGTTCGATACTTTCCGGGATCAGCTCACAGCGCCGCCACATGAATACGGCGACGAATTCCGAATTCCCTTCGTTTGCCCAGTGGGGCTGTTCCTCGTCGCATTAGTAAGGGGGCCTCCATATGGCGTTGTGGGCTCATCTCGTCAAGTACCGGTTATTCTTCCGAAGCCAGCCGAGGTGTTCGCTTCAAATCGCTTGCTCTTGTAGGTGCATCACTAGATCTTTCTGGTCTTTCATCGTTTCATCTCTCATTGTTGATGTGTTTTTTTTTTGTTGAAAACAGCTCTGTTGCTTTTTTGTGAGCGTGGGCCAACAGGATAGTTCTTTTTTCCCACCATCGGAGTGTCTCCGTGATTAACGCGACAAGAGTTGCTTCCCAAAATTCCTGTTCGATTCCCTTTTTTGTTTTAAAAACGCGGTTCTTAAATGTTTCGTCAAAAATTAGATCTACTTAGCAGCTACACAATAGCCCACCCAACCAAAGGGTATGTTATACAGGACGCCTCAAAAAATGTATACACTGTTTGAAAGGTGATAACTTTGCTGTCAGTAAAGATAGTGAAGAAGTTAAGGGTTCATATGAAAGCTTGAGAAAATTGAAATCTTCTGATATATGAACGGTATGGATTGCCCTCTGCACTCGCCTGAAACCTAGCATTTTGCGCTCGATTGATTCCATTTGAATACTTGCTATAGTTTTCCTATAAAGTGATCGTATCAAATGATTTGTGCTTCTTTTAAGGTTCAAAACTTAAAAACACACTACGGCTTGCGAGAAATGCAGATACTATTCGAATGGTTCTAACTTTGCTGCAGGTGAAGCTTTTGGAGAAGTTTGAGACTTATATGAAGGCCCAGTGTAACGAAATGTTTGTGGAGTGCAAATAGCCAAGATCGAACCGTGCCGGCCTGAAACCTTGCATTTCAGACTCGATTGATCGTTGAGGAACCGCACGCATGATTCAGTTTTGCGGTAAATTGCCTCTGCACTTCGACGATGTTTTCGAACTTCCACTAGCACTTCAGGATAAGCTTCTTCCCCTTGAAGGAAAGCCTAGAGACGGGCATGACTCTTGTTATGGGCTCAGATGTGTAGAGAGCGTTATTAGAGCGATAGCGATAGAAACAAATTGTGGAATCAATAAACTCGTATGTCTTGTGTCTTTCATGTGATTGTAAGTTCTAAACGTTAAAAGAATCATATTGCAGGTTTATGTGGTCGATTAATCATTTGAGTCTGAAGTGCAAGGTTTCATTCATGGGCATGGCGCAATCTTGTCTATTTGCACCGCCACAGAAATTTCGCTGCTCTGTGTTTTCATATGAGTCTCGAACATCTTCAAAAGCTTCACTAGCAGCAATGTTGGAACCTTTCAAATAGTACAGGGTGCGTAAAAAGTATTGACGCAATAAATGGCGATTTGTGGAAGTAGTAATGCGCAGTAAGTTTTAAAATATTCATTTCAGAAATATGGAAAATGATCTTGCAAATACGACAGTATAGCTCGTAATCGACATTGGCGCCTTTACTGTGAATCCAGAAGGGAAAATGACGGAAAAATTCATGAGCACGCGCCGCAAGTACTCGCTTGGATTTCGTCCCGTGCTTTGAACAGGGTAGCCTTCTGCGACTGGTCACTTCTGTTGAAAGTAGCCCAGACCTCATTCTCCAAAATCGCCTAAAAAGAATAATCCAGCGGATTCATGTTTAAGCTGTGCTCGTCTGAGAGGCTGTTCACACCTGCGCGCGTTATCTGTTTGCCGTTATCGGGCAGAGATTGATAATTTTGGATTTGAACGTTATCGTGTTTGAACATCTTGTAGTCATCATCTGTTATGACAGAGCCGTGGCTGACGTTTGGGTTGCTGACCTCTTTCATCACCGACCGTTTCGAACACCGCCTAATTCTCTTGTTAATGAAGTATTCATTTCCTTTGGTAACAGTCAGGAAAGGGTCACCGTAACCACGACGGTATCATTTTTCTTCAGTTTTTACAAGAATATTTTTGAACACAATATAGACAACAAAAATAGCACACAAAAACTTTGAAAAGTAGAATGAAAAAGTTGGAGCTGATACAAAAAGTAGGTGCGTCAATACTTTTTACGCACCCTGTACATGCATTTGTTAGGATACCCAGCACTTTTCGCAAGCCATAGAGTGTTTTTAAGTTTTAAACCTTAAAGGAAGCACAAGTCAATCAATACGGCCACTTTATTGAAAAATTATAACAAGTATTCAAGCGAAACACAATCAATCGAGTGTAGAACATAAAATTCCATACGAGTGCATGGCGCATTCCATACAGCTAATACATTTGTCAGAAAATTTCTACTTTCCTAAGCTTTCATATGAGCTTTTAATTTTTTTAGTACCATTACTGTGAGCAAAGTTGTCATCTTTCAAGCAGTGTATACTTTTTTTTGAGAGAACCTGTAATATATTTTCTATTGCTATGCTTTTCAAATTGCCAGTGTTCTTCTTTGCAACAAATTCTATTCCAAATCCGTTGTTTTCATTGTTTTCCTCTATGTTGCATAAAACAATATATTTCAACGTAGACAAACTTTCTACAATCAAAAGTCGAGTGAATGACCGTCCCGCTGAGAGACTTCTTTAGAAGAAGTCATTAAACAAAGACGCTACGAAGACGATAACAGACTAACGAAGTAAGTCTGCTGGAAAAAGTGATTCCTCATGAGAAATGACTGCCAATTTCAACAGACCCCGAAACAGCAATTACTTTCACATCAACCTAATATAAAGCACCTGTCCGTTCATCACAGAAGAGAGTCAGCATTCAGAACCGTGCAAATGTCGAACCTGTAGGTGTGTGCCTTAAGACAGTCAGTTTTCGCGATTCTCGAAAAACGCTCCGTCGCCATTTTGCATGTGCCGCGCTCAGTGGAGATGCGGCACTTTTTAAGACAATCCACTGAAGGCCGTGTAACTATTAGAAACACTGGACGAGCACCACAACTGGCCACCTCAATGAAGTCGTCACTATGTAGCTTACCGGCACGCATAGCAGCATAATCGACGAAGCGACCATGTCGTGCAGAGCCGTCATGGCGAAGAAGTGCTTGTAAGTTCTGAGGGTTTTCAACGGACACCGCATATACAGACCTAGGAGAATCGAGTTCGTCAGGAGAGATAGCGTCGAAGAACCGTAAATGATGGCGGCATAAATTGAATCGCCGCTGGTTGGATTCATCAGCATGTTTTTGATGAGGGAGAGTGGTATCTGAAATGCAGCCCTTTAATAATTTCAACAATGCTCAAAAATGCTCAAAAAACTGCAGTCATTAGGATTACTATATCTATATTAAAATATACAATTTTCACGTCACATTGGACATTTTTCGAGTCAAATGACACTTTTCAAACCACACTGGACACCTTCCACGCTGAATTAGGCATTTTTTAAACCAAATTCGACCCTCTTCTAAGTAAGCTTGCCGCTTTTTGAATATAGGGTGATATCAAGAAGCAAGAAATTAATCGAAGACAAACTGATCATCTGCCAAATCAAAACGAGCTTCTTGCACAGAAAACCTGAGACTCCCAAGAGAGTTAAGACGATTCTTTATCTAAGGAAAAACCGGTCCATGTTTTGTGAAAATTCGTAATTTATCTGCGAAGCAAGGTGAACATTTTGTTTCAAAATTTCTGAAGTTTTTATTCTTTAACGAAAAATAATAGTACTAAATTTATTTTAATGCACAAGAACTGCAGTAGTAAGTGTATTAAAAGCAAAGATTTCGTCATGCAATAGAAATTTTATTATCAATCAAACGAAAAATGCGACGAGCCAGACAAGTGCACGGCGTGTTCCCTTCTTTTAGCAGCTCAGCTAAGAATTGTAGCTTAAAGTTCAGTACAGAGTAGAGAAAGGTAGCAGTTTTCAGCGTGTTGAAGGAAAAGTTCACAATATGGTACTGCTTCGGAAGTTCCCCACACTGATTTGTTATACGTATTGGCTCCGATATTTATTTATCAACATCGATATCCGATATTGTTCAGTTATCTCATGGATTATAACGGCTATATATTATTCATATCCATATTGCTCAACTTTACCCATACACGTTTATAACGATTACACTGCTTATTTGTCTACATAACTACATCAATTATAGCGCACAAATATGTGCAATGTAATAAATAATATTATAATAAACTGACTGCTGTGCTCCAGTGATCCAGCGATTAGGAAGAAATAAGCATGAATAACTTGCAAAACATCACCTCTGAATCAAGCGCGTTAGATTTCACTTCAGCAGATTTTGAATAATCACAATTCTAAGAAGGTGTGTGTGTGTGCGTGTGGCTAGACAAATGTTTTTAATGGTACCCTGTGCGTCCCCAGTGTTTTGTAACGAGAAACGCTTCATCCCAAGCGCTGCTGAGAGAAGTGCCAAAGATCGTTTGTTGAGAAGAACGTCGTGCAGTTGCTGAAGACATCGGATGGTATACTCTTGTGTTATCTTTGAATCTCTGCCAACGGGAAATGGGTGCACCCATTGCTAGACGATACGGTTGTTACACACTTCGGGATATCCTAATGGTAAGCCATACTGTTGCAACCGTTGCTGCTATATGTGACACTGAGATGACTATTAGCCTTCTTGTAGGGGTCTCCACACTTCTAACCGTGGTAGAAGCTGCGACACTCCGTGCTGTTTTCCTATTGCTGCTCATTAGGCGTTGGTTCCGACTCCAATTTTTTTTTTGATAACTGGATGATTGGGCCATTTTCAATCCCCGACTTTATGGATCATGGTTGTGCATTTAACGGTTAACGATTTACCGATTTAACGGATTTACCGGCATTTTCGCAGTAAATTCTCTTAACGAAATTTTTCGGTCAATTCCCAAATTTACCGGAAAATTTAACGACTTTTTTCATACAAAATCATGTTTCTATCTATAGGAAGCAAGGAAACATACTACCGATCTCAGTTTAGAAGTGATTGCTTCTATATTCTCCGATAACTTGCTAATAGCGTTTGCGATCCTAAACCGCATTCAAACATCCACGTCCACATCACGAGGCGGATATGGTGCGCTCTCGTGTTAAAAACGCGCTCCACTGGGATAGTACCTCGCGGTGAATTCCCCACAAGACATGAGACAATTTAAACTGAGATATAGAAGATATCAGAATAGACGATCGCCAGAGGAATAAGGAGAAGATAAGGTGTAAGTCATTCTTTCATCGAATGAAATGGTAATTGTAATAATTTCAAAATTTTCTCTCTCATGTCAGAAAATTTCTATTTTCTTAAGCTTCTCTATGATCCTATGAGCCCTTAACTTCTTCAGTACCTTTACTATGAACAATGTTATCACCTTTCAAACAGTGTATACATTTTTTGAGACACCCTGTAGTTCAAAAAAAGTAGTAGTGTAAGGTGTGAGGCATTCTTTCATCGAACGAAACGGTGATAATCGTGATTATTTCAAAACGCACTTAGATCCAAAAGAAATGTCGCAGCTCTCGATTGAATGCCGGATATTCCAGAAATGTTTTTGTAGAGTTTCAACTCTTCTTCTTTTTTTTAAAGCACCAACAGTATAGATCGTTGTACTTGTGCATTGTTAGGCTTCCGCTTGCTTTGTTTGTTGTAGGGCGCTCGTTAATTTCAGGGCATCGCTTGCTTTAGGATGACGTATGCATGATAAAATGAAGATGATATGGTTTTTCTGAACGTGATCATGTTTCGGTGAAAAGCTTTACGCTCTTCTCACATCACTGCCGCTTAAAACTAGTTGTTTTTGAGGGAATATTAAATTTAAAAATTATCGGATTTACCGAATTTACAGAAATTTACCGGCGAATTTCCGCGTTAAAAATATGCGGTAAAAATTTACCGGCGGCAAGTCAGCGCACACCCCTTTTAGGGATACACAGATAAGGGTGATTTCGAAAATTCCAGATATTTGCATGATTCAAATAGACGATTTTTCTTCGGATCGGATATCGGAAGTGCGAATTCTGATAAGGCCAGATAATGTAGTAATAATAGAGGCAGACAATTTCCTCAGTATGGATAAGGATAAAGGATAAAGGACGGCGTTACTCAATCTCTTTTGAGATGCGCCACGCATTCTACTTCTACGGGATGTCGTGGAGGCGATTTGAATGCGTATTTGGCCATACAATGACTTGCGGTGGCCAGCCGATGAACAAGTCAGCGCTCTATCCTTCCCAGACGAGTTTGGTACCAATTCACCGACCCCGAATGGATGGAAGGCTTGGTTGGTTTGGGAGGGAAATCCGAACCAGCAACTGGTATCGGTTGCAGGCGACAGTCGGCGCCTCCTCCGAATGCGCTACGCGCGCCTACTCAGTATGGAATGAATTAGAATGTTATACATTGGATCCGATGATACCCTTTTGGGTGCCCGTACCTGAATCAGGGATGAGAGCTGAGGACATTTGACCACATCCGACCAGTGCACTCTACTGATCCTAAGCTCTACTGCCTGCTCAGCACTCATGGAGAATGACATTTCCTCTGATGATGGCTGCTAGCTGGTCCTATGAACAGTCACCATCAGGCAGCCTGTACATGGGCTACATGCTGATACTGGATGTTTTATTGCGATCAAAACCCTTGCTCCAGGTGAACCTCGAACTCGCACTCCCTGCTTTCCGCGGGATCCTATGTCTTGCACCACAGGCGCTGTTTCGCCACATGCAACGTCCATCCTTAAACCATAAGACATCCTGTGACTTGGCATAGTAAGTTTCGGCTTCGCTTGCCAGCTAGACGCTGATGCAACTACTTGGCATAATGTTTACCTAATGTACGGCTCACTGCGAGATAAACGCTGAATTTGGTACATCACGAGCACAGTCTCCATTTCTTCCATAAGGGCTAATCACAGAGTTCATACAGACGGTGCGGTCATACAGACCGGTACAAACTGGTGATCGTGTCATGTTGTCTCGAGGGATGTTAATTAGGACCACGTCGTTGTTCAAATCTGCTCGCAACAGGCACTGACGTCGTCGTGTATTTCAGTTTCTTCCCGGAGACCACAACAAACGGCTGCTATTTCGTACCCATCCGTGTGGCCGCACCAGCATAGCGGAGAATTGTGTGACTTGTCCTTAGGGAAGAAAAAGGGACTGTGCTCAAAAGGAGGTATTTATGTTATACAAGTGTATACAAGTGCTCCGAGACGACTGTCGCCCTTTCTCGAGGTTGCACGCTTCGCACGATGTTGCAGCATCATTTGATCAAAGTCACTCGCCTCAAGATAGCTGCTTTGCTTCATCAGCTCACGTCTCCCTACCAGCGCAGAAGGCGCGTTTTAAACCTTCACCACCAGTATATATTCCTACCTTGCTAGACCTTTCTTAAGATCAATTGAGTAGTACGAAGCCATCGAGACCCCTCCCCCTCCTTCCACCACTACGCTCAACATAGGGCTTGATATCATCTCCAGAGGGTTCCGTGACGACGTTGTTGGTAATAACAAGGGAACTGTCTGAAAGATACGCCGGAACAGCAAGAACGAGTACTATAGGGAGAATCTCCGTCCTCCAAATAGTAATAGAACGTGTTTTGTTTTGCCGAATCCTTGAGGCAAACGAGTAAGAAGTTGTAATGGTTAAAGGTCCGCAGAGCGAGCTTGCCACGGCAGCGCAAGACGCCGGCGTTGCGGACTGGGTGGTGCAATGGTAGAGGGGTGCCCCATGTTCATGAGGTCGAGGGTTCGGTTCCCACGCTAAACTGTTTTCACACTTTTATCATAGTATCGGATTTCCATAGAGATTTCGTTTTTAAAGTTTGCTACGGTAAGATGTGCCTTACCTTCAGTGTCAGTAGGCGAATGACCATTCTAGGGTTAGCAGACATTGTAAAGTCAGTGTTGGCGGCAGCAGCTTGTTATGACCACGCGACTTTGTAAGCATAACAGAGGCAACAATATTGACAATGGAAACAATTTACTGGAGTAAAAGTTTCATATAAAATCGCATTTGGCATATTTCAGGCATTGCTTATGAATTACGAGATGTTGACAAATAAAAAGTAGTAAAAACATCTTACCGTAGCAAACTCCAAAACAAGTTCAGATATGGAAATCCCTTTGGGAATCGGATACTATGATGAAAGTGTAAGAATCAGTCTTAGCATGGGAACCGAACCCTCGACCTCACGAACACGAGGCAGCCCTTCTACCACTGCGCCACCCAGTCCACGCCACCGGGTTCTTGCGCTGCCGTGATGAGTTCGCTCTGCGGACCATTCCATTACACACTCGTACTCGTTTGCCTCAAGGATTCGGCGTAAACAAAACACGTTCTGTCACTATTTGGAGGACAGAAATTCTCCCTATAGTACTCGTTCTTGCCGTTCCGGCGTACGGTTCAGACAGTCCCCTTGTAAGCAGTGCCTTTGTAAATTTGTTAAGTTGTTCGACAACGCCCCACAGCGCTGTTTTCATTCTAGGCCAATCGACCGCAGGCACCTTCACTCCTCACCGTTGAGCAGTCAGCCTCAGGCAAAATTTGATATTCCCATTCATTGATGTTGATTAAATTCATAGGTGCTGAGCGTCTGATCGATTTTGGTCACACGACGAAAAACAATTTCGTCAGAACACAGGATTCCTACCGCTTCCCATACTATGTGTAACAGAAAACTTTTCCATGTGTGAACGCTGTAGTAGTGACGGATTGCCTAACCGTCGTCGGCAGGCAAACAAACAAATGAACGCCACTCTCAAGCTAAAATCAACGACATCGATCGATATTGGCCTCCCGATCGAAACTTACCACCTGCTCTGAAGCCGTTTGCCATAATACCTTCGTGTTTCCCACCCGGATCTGATAAGCTTGGGAGAAAACCGACGAAATCAGGAAAAAATTAGAAATCGATAAAATCGATCAATATGGTTTGCTTGGAGGGTCTATGAAAATCTTCCGATTGCTATCTGCGGCACGAGTTCCAAATTCCTACACACGTTGGACGACGTCTCCTCTACTGGCCCTCCATACTGATCCATCCACCTTACAGTCTCCCCTCCCTTATTGGTCCTCCTTTACGTCTCCTAGATCCCGACTCACGTTGGACAACGTTTGCGGCTCGTCTTCTGAATCTCGACGCATGTTGGACGAAGTCTTCAGCACGTCTTCTGAATCCCGGCGTTCAGAAACGCTAGCAGTTGCCATTGTGCTAAGCACCAAGAGCTGTGAGACACCGTGACCCTCTGGGTCTGAATAATCTTTTATGCCGCTTGTGTTCCACTTGCTCAATGGAGTGGGGTGTAGTTGGGCGGTATTTCAGTGTTGGTAAGTTGAGTTCTCATTGAGTTTGGTGCTGGCAGGGTTGGGAAAACTAGAGCAATTGGCGATATGAGTGCACACTGCAAAAAATTTGAACTTCTTTCAGGCGCCTTTTAGGAGTCGTTTAGTGAGCGCGCGAGGCGCGACGCGACGAAATGTGTAGTGGCCGAATTGATCAATCGCGACGCTCGATCAATTTCGGCACTACACATGCATCGCGTCGCGCGTCGCGTGCACACTAAACGACCCCTTATACTCGCGCCGCCGCGCGGCGCGGCGTGATGGTTCGCATAGCTATCGATATTTCCCGCCCATCGGCGCCGCATCCCATTCATACTCCACCGCCGCAAAACACCACATTTGACGGAATTTCGGATTACGGTGTTCGGGAACGCTAGAGGGAAGGACACGGCGCGGAGCGATCAGCTGCGGCGGTGGAGTGGGAGATTCACCACCGAGATAAAACATTTTGCTATGCCCTCTTTGTTTTGGTTCTTCAACTAGCAGAACAAAAAGGATGTAGCGAAATTATGGCACTATTGTACTTTCAGGTCGAAAAGAGGTCGAAAAAATTTTTTCACCAAACTTCTTCCTGGGGGGGGGGGGGGGAGGGTTGAAATTACGGCCGATTACGGTATGTTCGAGCGGCTAAGGCTGTCGAGATCATAATCACCGATTTCGCCCAAATTTCGCCTAGGGAGCTTATTTGGTGTGCTGATTACGAATCAAACATCCGTTCTTCGTATTACGCTGGAGTTTGAGCGAAATCAGTGACCATGACCTTAGTCACCCATACCTTCCGTAGCCTAGGAAGAGAATGGAGATCTGTAGACATTCACGAAGTTTTACCTACTACACTAAAGATATGTTCAGTGAACAATGACCCCGGAATGGCAATATGAGAGAGAATTCTGAGCGATTCTCGACAATGAGTATCTTCCAGCAATTTTACTTTTGAAACCGCACATGTTGCAAAATAAAGAGTCGTTTAGTGCCATTTGCATTGCAGGGAATCCTCAATACCACAGTGACCAATTTCAACCATGGGTTGAGCAGGCGACTTCGACCCCAGCTTTAAGAGAGGATTCGTCGCTCCCCTCAGAAATCCCACAACTAACATTGACAAGATGCCTTCCCTGATCAGCCGGATGAATCCTTTCTGTTTTGGTTCTCTAACGACTCATGGACTCTCACCTTTGTCATACTTGGTGAACGGACCATAGTTAGCATAAACTCGTGGCCGCGCGTCGCTGACGCTCCCCTTTCTGACTGCAATCGCGCAGCGGCGCGTCAAATTCTGAGCGCGACGCGACTAGCCGCGCCGCGTTCCGAATAGCGTGCCGCGCCGCGGCGAGACTATAAAAGGCGCCTCAGACCTTTGATAACGACGATATCAACGACAGGCACAATAACTCCAGCTGCCTTTATGCTTCTTTAACAGATTGAGTCTCCTGAGACAAGTAGCTTTAAGCCACTCAATCTATTTAAACAAAAAGCATATCGACTTCTTGCCTGACGATCGTTTGGCTTTAATTGCACCTTTTGCACGATTTCCACAAGCGACTTATGTTATGGCATATGTTATGCTTCGGCGACAGCATCGTAGGGTGGTGTTATACCCGTCGACAAGAGCGTCGCCGACGTCGCCGTGCGCAGCACAGTCGCTCTCGTCGCGGACCATGAACAGGTCGTTAGGATAAAAGTCCTCTAAAGGCCCCGCAGACTTCTGCGGTGAGCGGCGACGGCGAACGGCGAAACCGCTGAGCGGTGACGGCGAGGTACTGTACTGTTTCTAGTCGGGACCGACTGGTGCTTAACAATAACGCGCCCCGATGACGATCGCGCGCCCGCATCGACCGATCCGCTCTGGATCCCGCCGCGAAAGGGCAGAGCGCAGAGCGCAGACAGACAGACGCTGGAGCGGCGCCGCCGGGTGGAATGATTCAAGTCATTTCCGCCAGCGACGCCGCCGGTGCCGCTGAGCGACGCCGCCGGCGCCGCTGGCGGCGAGCTCTGCGTCCCTGCCCTATGGTTAAGCATAGGGCAGCGGCAACACCGCAGAAGTCTGCGGGGGCCTTAAGTCCTCTATCTTTCATAGGAACTCAAACAACATACCTTTCATTCTATACAGCAAGGATACGGCCCGGCGCAAGTGGAGTAGGTTGAATTTGGGTACATTTCCAACGTCTAACCAGTGACAGCAGGCATCGTCGGTAATCAGCTATGGAAAACATCGTGACGAGCGAATTGGAGAGCGGATACAGGGAGTATAGGAATCCGATGCAGTCGGTGACCAGTGGATTTGTGTCGATTCTTCCGATGAAGACCGCCTGGGTGACACATGACGGGATGAAGAGGAATACCGTAGGGCAAGAAGTCTGAAAGGGGTCACCATTCGTTGAGGGAATTTGAATCGTTCATAATTTGAACTTCAGCTCCTAAAACGAAAGAGGTAATGTCGGGTAGCATCTCACTCCACCGTAGCGATCACCTACCAGGATGGGAGCGGTACACCACGAGATACGCCGTGTTCTCTGGACAGGCAGATGCAGACCGCATCGTTGGCAAGGTGGTCGTGCCAGATTGGGTTGACACTTACATACTACTGTCACGTCAAATTGGACACTTTTCAAGTCAATTTGGTAAGAACATATCCTGTGGAAAGTGGTACGTGTGACGGGTTCGAGCCACAAAAACCTCTCTGTACTTATCCGGCATCTCCTCAGCCCTTCTCATTTGTGCATTGATTTATGTTTTGCTCTGTAATCTCAACTTCGCAGAGACACAACTTGGAAATTCTGCTCACAAGAAGCATTAAAGAGAGGATACCTGTATTTTGAAAAAAGTTTATGCGCATCTATCCTAGTCATCCTAGCCCGGGGGGCACAGAATTAAAAATTATGTAACAAATTGACTTGACACTCAAAGAGCGGATTGAAGAGAACAGAATGGGAGCTAAAAACAGAACGACACGAACAAACAACTAAAAAACAAACAAGTAACTGCGGCTCCAAAGACATCTCGGCGGGCAAACGCACTCAAACACAGCTGACCGTCGAGGAGGCGCATAACGTGGTCCGTTTACAACCGCGGTGAAAGCGCATGTCATTTTTTCTTTTTTCTTTGTAAAATTTGTAAGCTTAGGCCCTATTCTATGCTCTTCAATCCGCATTGTGAGTCTCAAGTCAATTTGTTGCATAATTTTTAATTCTGCGGCACCCCCGGACTAGGATAGATCTGTTTTTGCTGTGTCGTTTACAGATGTGAAACTCCGTACAATCAGAAATTTTGCAGTCAACCGGAGAAAATCGCGACGTCGTGCACGAAGGCGTGGCGCAGTCTTTTTTCTTAGCAGTGAAACACCACCGCTTCCCTGCCCTTTAAACAAGTTTTAAACCATACTGTTTTGCCTCAAAAAATGAGAATTTTATCAAAATGTGTTTACATCAGGTGAACTAAAACTTCAAAGACGGTCAAATTCAATTTTCTTAAACAAAACATTATTTTACCCTTTTGGAGAGTCTTTAGTTTAATGTGGAAAGAGCTCGTTTTGATTTGAAAGATGTTCAGTTTCGTTTCAAAAGCGTTATGCTTGTGTAGAGAAGTGCACAGTTTGAAAGGGACCCATCTCAATTAGCAAGGTGTCCCATATGAAGTGAAAAGGCCAATACTTGAGGTGAATATGATCTTTTATCAGATGAATCGACATATAGGAGTTACAAGACAATTTATTTTTTTATTTTTATTTATTTCTGTACGATGCATAAGGCATACGTGATATAGGATGTAGTCCAATACATACAATACAAAACACCAATACAGGAAGAACAACTGTTAAATCTAGAAATGTAAAAGCTTGTTTCTAGCCATGTGCTTGAACAGTCTGTAATGTGCCAACGATCGAAGGACACAGGAGTTTAGCGAGATAAAGCTGGAACCAGCTCTACACGTGAAACTACATGATCTGGTATTCGTTTTGGGTACACCGTAAGATATTTTTTCTGAGCTGCACCTAGTTCTATATATTATTATACGATAGAATTTTGAAGCATCTACATCAATTAGGCCAGTCAAGAGTTTGAAAACCACACAGACATCAGTAAGTTCGCGACGATAGACTAGGGAATGCAACTTATATTCGCTATTTCTAGCTACAGGACGAGGAGCTCTTACAGATCTACTACAAGCTATTCTAAAAAATAATTTGCGATTGAAATTGTCTTGTACCTTCTCAAGAAGAGCGATGTCTTTTGATTTCGAAGGAGAAAATACTGGTGAACCATACTCCACAATAGGGCGAATGTATGACTTGTAAGCCCTAAGAAGCATTTCCTGATCCACTATAGAGAGAGCTTTGAATATAAGGAATGTTCGAGAAGACGCTTTACTGTAAATCATTTTTTAGTGCTCGGAGAAATCAAGCTTATTGTCGTAGTGAAATCCTAAATCTTTGACGCGAGAAACGGGTGTTAATGAGTGATTTTTGATGCTATAATTGGCGTCATAATCAGATTTACCCATCCTCATAAATACCGTTTTCTCAGGTGCCAGCGGAAGTCTCCATGTTTTAGACCACATCTGTATAGCATCAAGGGCAGACTGAACAGACTCTATGTCACTTGGGCCTCTGATACTTCTATATATCTTTACATCATCTGCGAACTGCTTACAATTAACACCACATCCTTCTAAAATTACAGGTAGATAGACGTATAAATAGCAAAAAGAATTGGGGACAGCAGCTCACTTGAAACAGGTTTAGTAGTGGAAAAGCTGTGAGCTGCTTTGACCTGGAAACTCCTCTCTAACAGATAGTCCTTTATCCAGCTGACTGCTATAGGATGGAACTCCAAACTTTCAATTTTGTGTAGTAGCTCACTGTGGTCGACCCTATCGAAAGCCTTTAAAAATCGAAGTAAATTACATCGCAACATCCTTTCTTATCCAAGTATTCAGTCCAGTCATTTATACATTCCAATAGATTAGATACTGCAGATTTATGCGGCACAAACCCATGCTGATTACCAGGAATGATTCTATTAATCTCTAAATGGGACATTACATGTTTTTTTGAGAATTTTTTCAAAAATTCTGCAGAAGAAAGAGGTGATACTAATAGGCCTATAGTTATCAACAGAATTAGCCGGTTCTTTTTTGAGTAGCGGTGTTACAAAAGAATGTTTCCACCTTAATGGAACTTCCGACCAAATCAAAGATTGCTTATACAAATATGCTAATGGTTCGGCAATGACGTGAGCTATCTTTCGTACAAAGGCGGCGGGAATATGATCTGGTGTAATAGAATACGAGTATGACAAATCATTGAGAAGTTTACATACTGTTACGCCATCACACCACGGAAACAGAGACATAGGTATATTTACTGTGCAGCACTGAACGTGGAATTGTTGCCATCACTTTGAATGAACACCTCGGCAAACTTTTCTGCAAGTACGTTGGCTTTGTCCATATCATTGGGCATATCATATCCATTTGTTAATTAGTTATACGAAACGCACGTTTTGTAGTTACAAAATCAGGGCTTCTCATCACACGGTTTACTTACTACAGGCTCAGCTCACTAAAAAGGTCACTCTTTCTATTGAAACCGAGAGGATATTGTTATGAAAAGAGGTGACCTGAAGGAGGAGAACGCGAAACATTTGGCGTTGAAGCCGTTTCGCATGCGTGCTCATTCCAACCTGCATCAGGGCCGATTGTATACGAATAGAGCAGAAGACTACGACGAGGAAAACGAGAAGCGTAACGGCCAGGTCGTAAGCAGCGAGGAATACGGGCAGCTTGTGGGAGTGCTGAAAAATTCGTTGCTTTGAATGTTTTCCTGTCGAGGAGCATGTTTGGGCTCAACTGTTCATGAAGACAATTATAAAAAAGAAACCAACTCCTAGGGATACTCCAATGAATGCTTTCGCTTCAATGTTGGGATTTTCCCCATAGATTTCAGCTCTGAATGCGTCGTCCGGTAACGATTCCCATACCCCAACGAAGGTGAAAATGGACAGGACCAGCATGTGAAGAAGGAAGACGAACACAATCCATCCATCTCCTTGATGTGTACAGGTACGACAGTTCGGGCCTAAATTGGCTTGAGACGGGTCAATTACTGCTCTGAAGTTCCCGAAATTTCATCATACTTACCGGCAAACGTGGATGTAGCGATACACGAAGCTGTTCACAAGAATTGTCAGCGATGATATGAGTAGGAACCAGGACAGCGTCAGCACCACCTCTCCGAACTGCCAGTGACGAAGTATTCCAGTCGACACGCATATAAAATAGGGTCCACTTTGATATGCACGCTGTAACGATTTCCGAAATTGTAGAAGGCTGATGTACTCCCACCTCCCAATGCTGCCCATATCTCCGACATGGACCGTTTTATAGAAATGCAAAAAGTGTAAAGATCGTTAGGTTTACTGGAATACGCTTGATAGGAGGCCGAATTCCTCAACGACTTACATAACTTTAACAGAGAATTCACAGCGGAAAACTCATTGTGGGTAAACTTTTTCATCCTTAACCTTACCAATCATTAATCCGGCCTCAAGAGAGCGACCAGGAAGGAAAGGAACAACCTGGAGGAGGGGGCAGAACGGGGAAATCAGCAAGAAGAGACCAGTAGGGGGTCCATAGTGGCTACAAAGAAGTGGGCCAGGAGTTGGGACCAGTAAGGTGGGGGCTGAAGAGGGGGAGGAAAGACCAGTAAAGTCGGACCAGCAGTTAGATCCAGTAAGAAGAAACGAGTGAGAGGGAGCATAAGAGAGGGATTTTAAGAAGTGTAAAAATCTTTTTCATTTCTACTTTTATTTTTGGTTCTATTTTTATCAACTTTATAAAGCTTCTTTTAATAAGCTTTTTTTTGAGTTTCTGTTGTTTTATTATACGTTTTCTGGTTGAAAATTTGAGCACGTCTTCTCTCTTTTTTCTCTTCACAAGCTCTATTCTTATTTCCTTTCGTTCTGTTGTTTTCAACAAAAATTAAACATAAATTCAACTATTTTCCATCACCCCTTTCTCTTCTTCCTTTCCATCACCACCTTCTCTTTTTTTGTTCTGATAAGTTTAAACTGCGAACGAACAGCAAAACACTACTTTTTCATTCCTCTACAACTAGTATACCTTTGTGTTTTTGGCATTTTCAAGTCTGAGTCGCCACTACGTTCAAGAAGCTACCACCTACCTGCTACGGTAAGCCTGTAATTACCTGTGGTTTCTAATTTCTGCTATGGTAAAGTTTCGCCCATGGCTTATCTAGAGTGACCATGGGTATGTAGTTTCTAATTTCCGCTACCCTAACGGTGAGGAACTCAGCAGCGTTTGTCATTTTTCGTGCTCTGACTATTTCTCCGTTAATGTGCCGTAGAAACACCTCTTTGTTTGTTCGCATTGATTAGTGTGCTTGAACAATGCAACCCATAACACTGCTTATAAGGATTTATTATGAAGTGTCAAGACCGTTTATTACATATGTCACAGTAATAAGCATTCTCTTCTTATTGAATGAGCCTCGAAGTCCTTCGTCGAAGCAAAACCTCGTTTGAATTGAAATACATGGTCAATAATTATGTACAGCTAATTTTGTTAATGTCATAAAGTACTTTCAGCCTAGAATTCCTATAGTAATTCGGAATCCTGACAGAATCCTGATGCTACTAATTAAGGCACTGATATTTCGGAGAGATAACAACATTGGAGAGATGGATGTTTTTCTGTTTTGAATGGTGGATGTATTTTACACTCGAACAATAACCTTTTAAACACCTAAAAGAAGGTAGAGGAGCACTATGCACAAATGAAAAGACGAGGCGGACGACTTGATATCTTTGTCGTTGTTGCAGTAGTCTGTGTCGGGGTCGTCTTCAGCAACTTTCGTTGAACAAACACCTGAACTTTGAAAGCGCATTAGAGTTGAGAATAAAACATCCCCAGGTTTCCGTAGCTGTGCACTTTATTGCGACTAAAGCGTCCCAATAACATCTATGCCACTTCTTGAGTCAAATCTCACGGCGAAAATTGACTCGAAGAGTTGTCTTGCATTCAGTGGTTATACACCTTCGTAACAAATGCACATGAAAGCCATAAAGCCCAATTATAATTCAGAAGCGATATAGCTTAGTTCAACATATACGTGAGCCACACCAGTGTTTTGCCAACGCATCGATGACAATATGAGCCACCGGTGGCTCACAACATTTCGCACTATTTTTTGTTCTGCTGCCTCCGGTTTTTATAGATGTTTTTTCTGTTCCCTAGTCACCTTTGACAGAGAATGTCCAACAGCGATAAGCAAGAAAAATGCCGTTGCTTTCAATATATATATATATCCAATTTTAAAAAAATTACTAGGAGGGAGACCAGTTCTACAGTCAAATCAGTTCAAATCAGAAAAAAAATCGGATTCTTGGCCTTAAAAGCACAATAATTCTATGGCATTGGGATAGACCAGCTACCTGATATATGGGAAGCACTTCTGCGTTCCGAGGGATCTTATTTTGACTAAAGATTGTCATTAGTTATTTGTTAATAAATACTTTTGCTGAAGATTCTTGAGAGTCCACGGAATTATTAGGTTGGTGCATAGGTACTCGGATATTTGATCCCTCCTGAATTGAATGCGCATTTTCCCGCCAAATTTCTCACATGTATCAACGCGTAAATGGTCGATCGATAGAGAAAGGAAAGGGCTACAAAACTGTTCCTAACATTTACTTCTGCGTTGTTAACGTCAGCTATTATGGCTAAGCAATTCATCCCAACTGAGACGCATATTCGGCACGTCATGTTATTCCTGCATCAATCTGGCCTCAATGCCAACGAATCGTATCGTCGCCTGAAGGATGTTTACAACGAGAGTGCTCCTGCTCGAAGTACTGTGTACCAGTGGTTCTCGAAGTTTGCAGTTGGTGAATTCTCCGTTGAAGGTAATGAACGAGAAGCGCGTCCGATGACACTGGATTTGGATGGCCTCTGAAGTAGAGTGGAAGCGGACCCATACCAAACCACTCGCCAACTATCAAGCACTCTTGGTGTTAGTCACTCAACAGTCGTTCGAGGATTGAAGTTGATTGGCAAGGTGCAAGAATTGGGTCGCTGGGTACCTCACGACTTGACACAACATGACATGGATCGCAGAGCCGATGTCGCTCTGCCTCTCCTTACCCTCAGACGTACCCACGGATGGCTGGACAACCTTGTCACCGGGGATGAGAAGTGGATACTCTACTCTAATTACCACCGGCGTGCACAGTGGGTTGGCGCAACTGGAGAGGCAGAGGGCGTTCCGAAACCCGACCTTCACGTGGAAAAGGTGATGCTATGCATTTGGTGGAGCGTTCTTGGCGTAGAATACTGGGAACTGCTGGACAAAGGGATAACAGTGACGACAGAGGTTTACGTCAACCAACTGAGGAAGTTGAGGGCCCACCTTCAAACCACACGAGGAGAGCAAGTGAAGGTGTATTCTCAACACGACAACGCTAGACCGCATATTGCTAGAGCGACGGCGGCTGAGTTGGCGGACTACGGATGGACCGTTCTTCCACATCCACCTTACTCACCAGATCTCGCTCCTTCTGATCATCATTTGTCTTCAAGCCTTCAGCGCTATTTGGACGGCCAGCAACTTAGGAACCGAGAGGATGTCAAGGAGGCACTGCTCACATTTTTCGAACCACAACCGGCCACGTTTTGGAGAAAAGGCATCCATGACTTACCAGCACGTTGGCGAAAGACAATCGATGTAAAGGGTGGTTACTTCAAATGATTTGATATTGTTGTTCGTATGTTGTGATAATAAATATTTCATGCCCCAAATGTCCGAGAACTTATGCACCAACCTAATAGGTCACCACGGTAGGCACGGGTGACTAATGCTGTCGGAGTCGAGGTCACCGATTTTGCCCGAACATCGTCTATGGGTGTTATTTTGGGAGCTGATCTCGGATAGGGCATTCGTATTCAAAAATTTCGGCCAATCACGGTGGTTACGGTAGGTACGGTAAGACTGTCGGCGTCATCGTTATTGACTTTGCCCAAACTTCGTCTACGAGACAGTGACTCCGACAGGCCTCTCGGCAATCGGCCAAAATTTCGGAAACGGATGCCAGGTTCGTGATCAGCACACCAAATAACCTCCTTTGAGGAACTTTAGGCGAAAAAAGACTGACTTCAATTGGTTTGATTGCAGAAATGGTTTCCTTGCTAGTTAAAAGTCTGCCGCAAAATGCGGTGGTTGTCAATGTGTTAAAGCTTTGGTTTATTGCATCACAATATGTTTAGTAGTGGTGCCTCACATGGTCACCCTCCCACCCCCCCCCCCCCCCCCCTCGAGCCTCCTTGCGCCAGCTTTACAGTGGATAAGCACTATCGCAAGCACTTTAAAAATCATCTACTGAAAAGTTCGTCGCAGTCGAAAAAGCTAGACTGTCTATTTGGTGTGAAATAAATGAAGCATATAAGTAAGAACAATGATTGTTTGATGCTATCTCACGTCTGTCTTATATGGCGTAATAAATTGAATTGAATTGAATTGTGACGATTTTGTTGTCTTGTGTTAGTGGTGGAGATTTGTGTCCTTAACTAAAAGCTTTTGCTTGCCTGCCTTTGTAGCTGTTTCGCAAAGTGTTCTACTAAAACGGCTAACCTGTTTTGTCACAGATCCAGTCTAGATACCTGCGCACATCAGTAGAAGCAGTGAACACGTCCGGCCGCTCACATGGGTTCCAGACTTCGTTGAAAGCACTGATGGAATAGCCATAGTCTGAAAATTGTGGACCACGTAGACTAAATTGATCCATCTTTTAAAGGAAAATGTAATAGTTAGTTTCATTGTACAGGAACTTTCATACAGGAATGTTTTGAATTGTTTGGCTGTTCCTAGCTGTCGTTTTCTTTTGAGCACTGAGCAATACAAACTGATCGCTCAATCAGTACATTATGTAGGGTGTCTCCAAAAATGTATACGCTGTTCGAAAGATGATAACCTCGCTCACAGTAAAGGTACTGAAGAAGTGAAGAACAAAACAGAAACAAAGAACAAAACATAAGAAAATGGAAATTCTCTGATATATGTATTAGCGGTATAGAATGCGCCATGCACTCGTTTGAAATTTTGCATTTTACATTCGATTGACTGTGTTTCGCTTGAATACTTGTTATAATCTCTTCTCAAAGTAGCTCTGTTAAGTAATTTCTGCTTTTTTAAAGGTTTAAAGCTTAGAAATACACCATAGATTGCGAAAAATGCAGGGTATCCTAAAAAATGCAGGTAGTATTTGAAACGTTCTAACATTGCTGCTAGTAAGGTGTTTGAAGATGTTTGAAACTCATAGGAAAGCACAGGATAGCAAAAACTTTGCGCTGTGCAAATGATGAAGAATGCGCCATGCCCCGCCTAAAACCTTGCAATTCAGACTCGATTGATTGTGCATTCTCTCGTTACATTCTCGTTCCTACTTGGTCACATTAACCTGTGCTCTGTTTCCTTTAATGTTTTCTTGCCCAGTCGCTGCAGCTACGCCGATGAACCTCTCCATTCACCTTGAATGTTGCTTCATAAGTCCACAGAATCCGCCTTGGAAAATGGCGCTCCTGGTGGCATTTAAATTGTGGGATCAATAAACTCGCCTCCCACGTTTTTTTCACGTGATTGTCAAGTTCTAGCCGTTAAAAGAAGCACAGCTCAGGCTAATCTGGCCAGTTAGTGACAAGATTGTAACAACCATTCAGCCCATGCACAATCATTCGAGTCCGAAATGCAAGGTTTCAGGCTAGGGCATGGCGCAATCTCGACTGTCTCCGCGCCGCATAATTTTTATTATTCTATGCTTTTATGTGAGTCTCAAACATCTTGAAAAGCTTTACTAGTAGCGATGTTAGGACTTTTCAAACAATAGCTGCATTTTCTAGGATCTCCTGCATTTTTCGCGAGTCGTGGTATGGTTTTAAGTCTTAAACATTTAAAAAAGCAGAAATCAATCGATACCGCCACTTTGTGGAGAAATTAGAAAAAATCATAACAAGTGTTAACACGTAGTAAATTAAACTATTAGGTTGTAACGAATTAAATGGCACTGGCTCGCGCCATTTTTGGCGCGTCTTTACGCGTTTGATCAAGAACAAACCGTAACATGTGGCATACCATTTAGAAGCGCAAACTTTGCTCTACCGGTGAGTACCAAATTTTCTATGTAAAAGTGGGAAAACTTAGAGTTTTATTGACTTTTTTGCAGATGGACAAAAGGGTAATCCGAGGCATTTACTTGTATGAATTCAAGCTGGGCACTACAGCTAAGGAGGCGGACGAGAAGATCAACGCCGCATTCGGTCAAGGATGTTCCACAATTCGGACGGCGTATCGTTGGTATCAGAAGTTCCGGAATGGAGATGAGAGCTTGGAAGGACATGAAGGTCGTGGGAGGCATAGTGATGTTGATGAGGACAAGCTGAGATGTGGTAGAGGAGGATCCACATAAAGGTACCAGGGAGATAGCGAAGGTTCTTGGCGTCAGCCACAACACAGCTGGCCGGCATCTGAAGGAAATTGGAAAGACCAAAAAGCTGGAAAGGTGGGTGCCGCACGAGCTGTCTGAGGAGCAAAGAAACCGACGATATGAGATCTCGTCCGCACTGTTTCTACGGAACGAAACGGACCCATTCCTTGATCGCATCGTAACCTGTGACGAGAAATGGATAATGTACGTTAACTATATTATATTATATTAACTGTTTAAATTTACAGTGGTTCAGTGCCATTTATTTCGTTACAACCTAATATAACAGGCATTCAAGCGTCAATCGAGTGTACAAAGCAAGAAATCGGGTGAGTGCATGGAGCAATCCATACCGATCATAAGTCATGAAATTTCTATTTTCTTAAGCTTATGTGTGAGCTTTTAACTCTTCCGTTCCTCTGCAGTGAGCAAAGTTATCAGCATTCAAACAGTGTACACATTTATTGGAGTCACCCTGTATACATATCTTGTGTCGAAGAGAAGGGATAACTTCTGCTTTGAAATTCATGTGTCTGTTTCTCGTGACTGTCTCGAGGGTTCTCAACTCTGCACCCTTGCTCTTTCCTACAACTTCGACACTTCTGGCGCTATGGGAAGGTTTGGCGGGATTCCCGTTAGAATTTTTCATAGTTTTATAAAAAAAAAACTTCATAGAACAAAAGATCTGTCCATTTTCACGAAGTAAACCGCGTGGCACTAGGACAAGGGGAGATCACTGAGCCACTGACACAAAGATTGCATCGATTGCTATGCTCATGGTGGACCGCAGCTGAGCATATCTTTTGCTCTTTCCGATGAATTAAAAATGTGCATGGCACATGATATGTGACTGAATGAATCGCCGGGTCTATTAAGACCATACAGTCGGGGTCTACCGTTAGCCGTTAAGGGTGGAAGGCGGAGCTAGGCAGCATACTGCATGAGGATGGCAAGTTGTGGAGCCGTTGTAAAAAAAATGTTGCATAAAGTCACTCCAGCCAAGCCAAGCACTTCGTGTCGTCGAAGAACTTCAAACATTCTCAAAACTGTTCTGAGTTTTACAGATAAGACTGCATGAAGTTGGTAACGGCATAAATTGCTGAGACTTACTGTATTCACAGGTGTCGTCAAAAGAAGTAATCCCTACAAGTACACTTCTGTTCGGTTCCAAAGTCTCAAATAGTGGTCCGCCACTGTCGCCCTAGAAATGCTGTCGGCCATCTTCAACTGTTGCTCTTGTCTTTCGACGACTAGGTGAGCTGCTGACCATACAAACACCTTTTCCGGGCGGAAGCGTTGTATAAATCCGCTTGTTGCTAGTCTTAAGAAAATAGTTGAACATCAACTGGTTTCCGAAGCTGGGAATCTTCAAGACATCTTCATCTTGCTCGGGTGCTGAAAATGGAATTGTAAGGTGAACCTGCTCCAATGAACAGTACGCTGAATATTCACGCCTACGTCTTGATATTCCAGAGCCGATAGACATTAAGAGGTACGGTATTGTTGTATTTCGCTTCGGCATACATATCGGTATTGCTGTACTCAGCTTTACGTCCTTTTCAAGTTCAAACACCGCCAAGTCGTTTGCATTCGAACAGTCGTCGAAGCCGTTGTGGTAGAACAGCTGAAGGAAGGATCTCATCTAAATTCCGACCACCAATCCGCGCGCGTGCAACCGCGACGCGTCGCTCAGGGGAGTCCACAGCAGGCCAGAAAACGCCGGCCAATTATGTAGACGTTAAAACCCCTCAAATCTCAACCACTCAAATTAAATGCAAAAATCACTCAACGCGGGAGAACCGAACTCCCGACCTCCCTCGCATGAAGCAACGCCGCTATCCACTGCACCACGACCCGCTTGCCTGGAGTGCCATCGCAGGCGTACAGCACATCATAACGAGTGAGTGAGTGGACCGCCTTGGGGTTAGCGCACTCTATTCGAACGGTGAATTTGAATTGCGCGCGTCGCGGTCACACGCGCGCGGATTGGTGGTCGGAATTTAGGCATCTGTTATACTCCCGCGGGAGCATCCGCGGAACGTTCGCGGACCAATGGTGCACGGCGAAGGCGGGCGTGGCGAGGCGCGGCGATTGGCCAGGTGAGGAGTCTCGGCGCGATTCCCGCCCTTCCGCGGATGCTCCCGCGGGAGTATAACAGAGGCCTTAGACGAAATGCTGAAGGAAGTTGATCTCAGAATATCAAAATGCCTAGTTGGCCTGAATCTGTCGCTTACACACATATTCGCGTTAGCGGGTCTAACTTTAAAGCATGCCTAACGATAACTACTATAGTTGTTTCTTTAATGAAATTTTATCGAAGGGATGAATAGCGAATCTATTCGGTGTCGAAAATTTTCGAGCGGACAGTTAAATTTATTCTCTCATCAATTTTTTCAAATGACCGAAAATCGAATAAGCCCTTGTTTCGTTTATTCTAATGTTCGAATAGTCGAGCAATTTGTTCGAATCAGTTTCTATGCTTAAAGATTGAACATTTATTCGATATTCGAATAAAGACATTCGATTTTCGAATAATATTCGAATACGTCTCCTTCCCGACGTTCGTATTCGAACGAATATTCGAAAATCTAGAAATACCGAATATTCGACTCTTCGAATAAATACTCAAATAAATTATTCGGATAATTATTCAAATATACTCGTTCAAGCACAACTATTAGGTTGGCAACTAATTTCGTGGACTCTCAAGAATCTCCAGCAAATGTATTTATTAACAAATAACTAATGATAATCTTTAATTAAAATAAGATCCCTTGGAACGCAGAAGTGCTTCCCATATATCAGGTAGCTGGTCTATGCACGGCCATAGAATTATTGTGCTTTTAAGGCCAAGAATCTTTGGAGGTGCATTTTGACCCGGTCCACATTATTAAATCGTCTTCCAACCAAGAAGTACTGCACCGAACTAAAAATGTGGTAGTCAGTCGGCGCAAGGTCTGGGCTATAAGGTGGATGAGTTTGACGCTCCCAGTCAAGGTCTTCTATTTTTTGAGGCGTCCGGTTCGCTAGGTTTCCTCCGTTTGACGGTGTCAAGAAGGTATTAACTTCTGGGAGCTCGTCAAGAACGGATCCAGCATTAATGCTGTAATCTACTCTTCTCACCCTGGCCGTGCCTAGGCTGAACTCCGCTGGAATCGGTTCAGACAGATTTTCAGGAGCGGAATTATCTATCAGCAAGATAACGCCAGATCACACGTCACGAATCGGGAGCTTCAAAAAATCGAAGACCTTAGCTGGAGCATCTAACTCACCCACCTTACAGCATAGGCCGTGCGCCAAATGACTAGCACCTTTACAGCACGCTGCAGCACTTCTTGGTTGGAGGACGATTTATTAATGTGGACCATGTCAAGATGCACCTCCAAGGATTCTTGGCTTCAAAAGCACAAGAATTCTACAGCTGTGGGATGGGCCAGGTAGCTGATAAATGCGGAGCAGTCCCGCGTTCCAACAGATCTTACTTTGGTTGAAAACTGTTATTTGTTATTTGTTTATGAACACTTTTGTTGAAGGCGCTTGAGAGTCCACGAAATTAGTTGCCAACCTAATATATTAGTTACCATTTTAGAGCCTTCATCTATTTTTTATTATTATTCTTATAGTTATTTCTGTAGGTATGGTTGCAACTATGCTATTACGAGTCCAAATAATGCAGATTTAACACACCCCAGCTCAAAATGGCTAGACACTGCTGTTCGTGCTTCCAATACTACCCAGCCGTATTGCATCATAAGGACAGGTTTCGTTTTAGCTCCAAAAAATGAGTTCAGTAGTAAGTTTTCGTTAAGTATGTACCTGGATGGGATGCAGCCATGTATTTCGACACTGTGGGTCATCAGGATGTTGGCATCGGCTGCCAACTTGTATCGTGTAGTCTTGCAGCTTTCCTGATATTTTGGGCATGTCGCTTAAATAAATAGATCACAATGGAAGACCATTCCTAATAGTGAAGCATAGTTTGGGACCTTTTACTCAATTTCTGACATTGATCGTCCATCAAAACTCTTGGGCCAACGTCCAGCACACAATGAGCAGCTGTGAGCACATGTCGGGAGGAGATAAGGACTGCGCTGCAGATGGTGACGTCTGTAAACACAACGATGTTAATGAGTACGAGAAGCCTTGAGAAGAAGATCAACAGATTTTTGTCACAAGTCGTCATAGCAAATCTCACCATGGCCCGCTTTCGCAGTTTTTACATCAAGCGAGAGAACACCGCGAACGTCCACGCGGTAAAATGTGGCCAGCCGTACCAGCATACACGTCCCATACTATTAGGTTGTCCGGAAAGCTCTCAGCGTTTTGTGTTGCTATTTTTCATTCGTCTATTAGTGAGTAAGAACTTAACTTGCATTGCGCATTGATGCTGCTTTCTCTTTTCACGTTTCGAGGTTTGATCTTCACTACTTTTACTTTTTCGCAGTACATCAGAGTCCTTCGAGAGCTGTACAGTGCATTCACCACCAAGATCTCTCCATTCTACAACGACGTCGTCATCGACGTAAGGAGAGGGGTTCAGCAAGGGGATACCATATCCCCGAAGCTTTTCAGGCCACCCTCGAAAAAGTCATGTGCGAACTAGAATGGGAGCACATGGGAGTGAAAGTCGACGGCCGGCAACTACATCATCTTCGCTTCGCTGACGACATCGTGCTCATAACACCGAGCATCAGCCGGGCGGAGCGCATGTTGGCCGATTTCGAGCGTGTATGTGGGAACGTTGGACTGCAGCTGAAACATACGAAGACGATGTTTATGAGGAACGGACAAGTTTCTGATGTCCCATTCTCGCTCAACGGAACGAACATCTCCGAATGCTCCAGCTACGTCTATCTGGGTCGCGAAGTCAATATGGCCAACGACCTAGCGCCGGAGCTGAGCAGGAGGAAACGAGCGGCTTGGGGAGCTTTCAAGAGCGTCGAAGAAGTCGCGAAGAAGACGAAGAACGTCCCACTCCGTGCCCACCTATTCGACTCCACTGTTCTTCCTGCCCTAACATACGCCTCAGAGACCTGGGCTATACGAAAGCAGTATGAACACGCGATCAGCGTCGCGCAGCGTGGAATCGAGAGGACGATGCTCGGAGTGACACGACTCACGCAAGTGAGAGAAGGCCTCCGGAGTTCCGAGCTTCGCCGACGTTCGAAGATCAGAGACGCTGTCGCATGGGCCAAGTCGTCGAAAATTAGGTGGGCCGGCCACGTAATGCGATTCGCAGACACCCGCTGGACGGGAGCCGTCACCGACTGGATTCGCCTGATGTCAAGAGGACACCAGGACGCCCACCAACGCGTTGGTCGGACTTTTTCGTGAAAGCCCTGGACGACCGCTATGACGCTCTTCGTGTCCCTCGTGCAAGGATCCATTGGAGCACTCTGGCACGCGACAGGGACGAATGGAGACGCAGCTGGCGCCTGCTCGAGCAAGTCGATGATCAACGGGACGACAGGTGATACAGGTGATACTTTTACGCAACAAAACTGACCCGTTTTTGGATAGATTCATCACTTGTGATGAAAAGTGGATTCAGCATGATAACAGGAAAGGTTCCGGACAGCAGTTGGACGCCGGCAAATCCCCTAGGCATTTTCTAAAGGCGAACCTCCTCCAAAAAAGGTAGTGGTCACTGTGTCGCGGTCGGCGGCTGGTGTGATCCATTAAACTTTTGGCACCAGGCCAAACGATCACGGCAGAGTCCTGCTGTAGGGAGATCGACAAAATGCACCGAAAATTGCGTCAACTTCAGCCAGCATTGGTTGACAGAAGAGACCCGATTCTCTTGCACGATAACGCTGGTCCACATGTCTCACAAATCACTATTCGACAAATGAATGAATTAGGCGTTGATGTCCTGCCTCACCCGCCATGTTCTCCAAATCTTTCCGCAACCAACCACCACCTTTTCAAACACCTTCAGAACCTTCACCAATTAGGACCAAGCCAAAATAGCTTTCGTGGATTTTGTCGAATTTCGACCACCTATTTTTTTCGCAGATGGAATAAGTCGACGGTGACCTGTTGGCAAAGGTGCCCTGATTCGAACGATGCTTATTTCGACTAAATCCGATGAGATCTAAGAAAGTTATGGTAGTTCAAAGTGAAGCACTCAAAACGCTGTGAACTTTCCGTACAACATAATAAATGAACTCATTTGGCACTAGTTAAAGGTTCCGACACGACTTTGGTCGAAAAATTTATTTTCGCCGAAACTTCGTCTAGAGGATTATTTGGGGTACTGATCACGAACCTGACATCCGTTTTTCACGATTCGGTCGGAGGCCACCCATACCGTTAACAAGGGTGGTCCAGGCAGGGTCACCGATTTCGCTGAAACTTCGTCTAGGGGGTTATTTGGGGTGCTGATCACGAATCTGACATCCGTTTTTAAAATTGCGGTCGATTACTGTAGGTACAGGTAACTAAGGCTGCCTAGGTCATAATCACCAATTTTGCCCAAGCTTCGCCTAGCCCATTACCTTAGTCACCCGTACCTTCCGTAACCTACCGTACTCCAGCGTAAAACGAAAAGCGGATGTTAGATTCGTGATCAGCAACCTAAATAACCCCTAGACGTAGTTTCAGCGAAATTTTTTTTTCGACCGAAGTCGTGTCGGTGGAGTCGGAACTTTTAACTAGTGCCACTCATTTCTATGGTAGAATTACCTCACATTTTCCAAGTTCAAATTGTCTACAATTCATAATCAGGCTGTTATTGCCAAAGCAGCACAGCCCATTATGAGGCTTTGAAGGTTTATAATAGTTTCGATGCTTTCGCTGTCAAACACTTGACTTTTCAGTAAACAGAAGTGATTCGTTAGCACGCTGTTTCGTGATTTCATTCTATACTTTGCTTAGTATCTGAATATCAAACCTTTCAATCGTATAGCAGCGATCCAGGGGTATTCCCCGACTCCAATTGCTTCACCTCCGTATGATTTGAAATTCGGCTGTGCTGTAAACGGCAATGTTTAGAGTGTTGAGGATTATGTTGCCTATGTGAAGCACACAAACGTGCGACAAAAGAATTTTTGCTTTACTGGATTATGTCCAGTGAAGGTGAAGGCCATACATACCAACTGGTTTGGATCCACAGACCCTGCTGTTCCGGCGGTTTTCCTTCTCTGTCAATTTGCCAGCTTTATGAGTAGGTATCAGATAAATTAAAAACTGCCAGAATCGTAGGTTCATCTGAATGCTGAACTAATGACGTTGGTATATCTGTTGTTCAATACAATGGTCTAGAACGCCTCTTCATTGCTTGGCGCTATCCGACTATGGTGGCTGCAGTAGCTCGTAGGCTTGGATATTTTCAATATATAGCTTGCTGTAGGATAGAATACTGTGCTTTTCTAGCGGAGGCCCACTTCCAGACTAGGGTTGTGCTTGTATAGTGAGCTCTAGTTAAAAGAAAAACAAGAAAAATTCAGCGTCATAACAGTGCATCCACCTTACAAGTAAAGACTACGAACTTTCCCCAAAGATTCTCTAATGATTCCGGAGGGGCTAGGGACTTCTTTGGTGGTCTGCGACCATTTTTACAAAAGAAAAGGGTTAAATCCCAAGAGGTATCTTGGAAAGATGGTAGCAAAACACCTAGCAAATCCCTTAACCACTCCGTAATCGACCCCCCCCCCCCCCCCCGTAAGTCCACTTTTCCATCCAGTCGCTGCCACCATGGATGCGAGTGAATCACTTGAATGTACACTGCAGCTTGAAGCGCCGTAAATTATCATATTGCTATAATCAAACTTTAATTTGGGCTCCAAACCTTTTGCAGGTTAAGTTCTGAGCATGACAAGGCCATTGCAGGTGAAACTTGTGCCTTATCCGCCCGTCCTGAAGTCATACAATTTTTTGAAATTTCCGGACCACCCAGTGGCCCGTAGGAAGAAAGAGACACGTTCTGTGATTGTCTTCCGATGCTCTATAACACCATATAGGTCCCGTTAAAAAACCTTGCGGGAAGTTCATGGGCTCCCCTTGTTAGTCAGATGTCGCCGCTTGATTTAATACAAGATGGAGAATTCCAAATTATTAGCAGAGTCCTCAGCTTTCTTATTTAGTAGCCTTTTGCTATAGCTTTTACCGATATCTGATGTGACGCTGTACGCATTATCTCAAAAATAAGGGGTCTTACTTAGACCTCATCGGCGGCTGCCGTGGTTGTTGCGTGGCTGACGTGGACGAACACGGCAGCCGCCGGTTGATCTGCAGGTTTGCGGGATACTGTAGCAGGCGGCTGCTGTCGATGCGTCGTGGATCGCGCTGCGAAGTCTTGTATGCCAGCGATGGCTGCATCAGCAAGCGGGCCGTGAGGCAGTGGATGTTGCGCTGCTCCATGGTAGGAAGGTCGGGGGTTCGGTTCTGCAGCGTTGCGTGCTTTTTGCATTTCAATTGAGTGGTCGAGATTTGAGGGGTTTTGACGTCATTGAGCGGCGTTTTCTGGCCTGGTTCTGCTGGTGATGCTGCGGACTCTCCCTGAGCGACGAAGGCAGTTTCCACACGAGCAGCTTGGATCGCACCCACCCTGGAGTCCCTTCCCTAGCCTGATTCTGCGCTCGAAGAGCGCAGAATCCAGCTGCGGACTCCCCCTGAGCGACGAAGGCTTTCCACACGAGCAGCTTGGACCGCACCCACTCTGGAGTGCCTTCCCTAGCCTGATTCTGCGCTCTTCGAATCCAGCTGCGGACTCCCCCTGAGCGACGAAGGCTTTCCACACGAGCAGCTTGGACCGCACCCACCCTGGAGTCCATTCCCTAGCCTGATTCTGCGCTCGAAGAGCGCAGAATCCAGCTGCGGACTCCCCTGAGCGACGAAGGCAAGGGGTGCTGCGAGACCACGCGGCAGCAGACACGTCGCAACGCGTCAGCCTGTGCAGAAACGCGCTCCGATGACGGATGATCTGCAGGTTTTCGGGATACTGTAGCATGATTTGGCACATTGCCACGGCAGCCGCCGATGAGGTCTAATGGCTATCAAAATAAGGTAGTGAACAAAACATGGCGCTATGCGTGTTGGGGGGGGGGGGGGGGGCTCTCCCTCCCACACGTGGATTTCTCCCATGTACAGCTCACGGTAGGGCAGCATGTTGCGGTATCTTTCGCGAGGTCCACTCTGTTCTTGACAGGTGGTGAATGGAGCACGTTACTTACTGAGGAGCACAGATGTGGCCTCAGAGTACATACCTCTGCATACCCACAAAGAGATTTAATACAAAATGGAGAATGAATTCATTAGCAGAGTCCTCAGCTTTATTATTTAGTAGCCTTTTGCTCTCACCTTTACATCTACACCTTTAGCCCGAGATTGCCCAATCATACTACAGGACGTGTGCATTCAACAAACCTTGATTACCCTCTGTGAAATACTTCCAAGAAGTGAGAGCCAACGTATAAATGAAGAACCACCGTCGCACATGTTTATATATCATCGCGAAATCTCAGAGAGATGTGATAAGGCAATCAGATTAACATGCTTTGCTAGTTGTTTGCTAATGATTGAGCATAGAATTAGCAAGAACAAGGAAGACTTCAGACAACAACTGAGGGTGGACACAATGATACACAACATACCAAGCCCTCAGGTTCTTGACTAAAAACCAGAGTTTTATACATTTGCAAAAGTAAGTGCCATAAAGAAACAACAACCTCCAGTGAAAATGTAATAAGAATAGGGCATGCAGTAAAAGACAAACAGCAAAAACAATGGCAAAAAATGAAAGTCGGTATTATTTGACAAAGTTCGTTAATCGTAAAGAACATCGGATCCGAGCACTGATTGGCTAACAAAACCCTGGAATTGTTGAGAAGGTATTAGCTTGGCTAATAAGCTCTGGCGGTTTCTGTGAAACAGCTTTTCGTTCGTTTATTACTGACAGTATTCAACTTCGCAGCTTTCTATAAAGTCTAGTGCGCAATTCCTCGCTCTATCGGACGGAATAATTTGTGTTACCTATGCTCAACAGTTTTGTTTCTTCGAAGATTTATTGAAGTGTGTCGAAAGAGCGATGGCAGCCGCGATGGCAACAGAAGAGGTTCCATTCTTCTGCACGGCAACACCCGCCCACTCGTTTTGCAAATAAGCATGCAAAAATGAAACGTATCAGGAGTTAAAGTCCTGCCTCAGCCGCCATATTCATCAGACCTTGTGCCAACCGACCACCACCTTTTTAAGCCCTTTCAGAGCTTTCCCACTGGTAGAACTTTCGCAAATCAAGACCACGCAAAGACAACCTTTATAGAATTGTCGCATCTCAACCACCGAGTTTCTTTTTACTGATGAAATTATTCAACAAGCATCGCGTTGTAAAAAGTGGGCTGATTCAAAAGATGCTTATATCGTCTGAATCCGTTGAGAATGAAGAAGGTTATGATCGTTTGAATTGGACCAGTCAAAACCGCCAGAATCTTCAGGCCAACCTTAGGTGAAAATATTGACGCTTAATTTGGGCTTTGGTCGAAACAGCATGACATTTTACAACCTCTAATGCGCGAATTTCTCGAACTAAGGGACCGCTTCGTGTTACTGTCCTATTTTTCTGTATAGGGTGAACAGTGAAATAACAATTTGAACGGCGGAAGACTTGTAAACTCGGAGAAGAATTGTCTAATCTTTACTGCAGAGATCTTTAGGTATGGGAAAGGCGCAACTGTCGCTCGTCATGCACTATGTTTGCGCTGATCCCGATTCTTGTTCTGATTCTGACCCTCCTCGCTGGCATTGAAACCCACATTTCTGTGCCGGACAAGTCGCGGGGTACACGCTGTACACTCTCCTGTACAACCTTGACAGTTTTGAAATCAAATTAAACACCATTTAAGTCGACACGTGCACTTTACACGGCAAAATAGAGACTCTCCGAGATGGTCAAGCATGCCAACTCTTTGCTCAAGGACAATTTAGTGCCACTTTCTTTAAAAATTTTAATACACCTGTTCTAAAAGGCGAAACCACTTTTTGAAATTTCTATTTTTCGAGGAGTAATAGCGAATTAAAATTTCTTTCAACGCGCAGAGAGGCTGTAACCACTCAGTGTATTAAAAATAGAGATCGCGCCATGCGCTCCACTAGCTCGTTGCGATTTTCATTTGATTGATAGCGTTATGCTGCTTGCTTGGAACAGCGTTATGAGGACGTTCTTGTCATGCCATTTACCTTTGTGAATCTCTGTGATCTGAACAGAGATAGTTGCTTATGGAGATGAAACTTCTTGCCGTAGATAATATGCTGGTGGAGAGCGTGCCATTTTACGAGAGCTTCCAGGTTTTCTTCAATATCCTCAGAGTTTGATAAAAAATCATCCTTTTATGTTTAAACCAGCCGTCAGAGCGACCTCTCGGCCACAGTGCCGGCTTCATAACGCCTTCGTCATAGTAATAACTTCTCATTATCAGTTGTAGCTGCCATCTATGTCATGGTTTTTGCACGAAGAACACCTTAGCTACGTCGAATAGAGAAAGTTGGAAGGAAATAGAATAGACTGAGCGACATCCACAGAAAATCGATAACTTGATCAATATCGCTTGATGGCGATCGATATTTTAAACACGAACTTCAGATTCGTGTTCAGCGACCTCGATTACACCTAGGGCCCAGTCATGTTGGGCGATGTACTCGGCACTGCGAACCCCAGGCACGTAGAAGACGCCTGGGTATTCCCCGCTGTTTTCGCGCCCATTGATCTGTGCCCCGTAATTACCCCCTCCCCCCCTCCCCATTTTATGAGTCGGCGTCGATCGATAGTGTGACTCATCGCTTAGCGGCTTATTATATAGTATGGTTATTGAATAGTATCTAAAATTCTGGACAGGAAAATTTTCCAAGAGGAATTGTCTAAGACAGGCTTCCAACTCAAGAAAACAGAAATGCTGTGTGGTGGCTAACGCTACACCGCTCCAATACCTTGTCAAAAATCCCTCTTTGATATGGATAACCTTGATAGGGGTAACGTTCACTATGCAAAGGTGTGCGGCCCTAGAATGATTTAAGCACCGTCTGAATAGTGATCTCTGACTGTTTTTTGGTTTGATATTGTTTGCAAAAAAAAACAACAAAAAACAGAAAAAGTATCCGTCTGCAGAACTCCGTGAACTATACTCCGTCAGGCTCTGCGACGGCGAAGCCTCGCGACGCGCGTCGCCGTCGCCGTGCAGTTCCGCGTCGCTGGCGCTGACGGAGTATATCACAGGCCTTAGATAGGGAGGGTGGTAGTGACCTCAGACTTCGGCACTATTAATCACGTTCTCCTCTCTACTGTACAATACTTAACATATTGAGAGGAGCAACGTAGCTGAGACATTGCGACGGAGCGGTGGCTGCGCTGGATGCCTTTGATCCCGCACATCCTGTGAAGTGAGACACTATGCTATTAGTAAACAAGGAAATCAAATATATTCGGTAATCGGCTATAGAAAACACTGTCACAATTGAATTGAGAAGAGGATATAGAGAGAGCAGAACACCTATGCAGTCAGTGACTAGTGGAATGCTGTCGAAATTTCCTAAGAATGTCACGTAGATGACGACCGCTGGGAGGTAGATGAACATCGTTGAGCAGGTGGTCTAAAATTGGTAATGTTTACTGAGGAACATCGGATGTAAAATGTTGTAATGGGGTATAAGTGTACACGACTATGATATGTAGTTTCTTCTCGGCAACTGGCAAAAAGTTAGATCTTCATCGTGCCTATGTTCTTGTGTATTACGTTTCGAAACGTTAAGAAAATAAGACATATTAGAAAATCAACAAAAACAAATACATTATAGAATAACTGCAGAAAGCTTGAGAAGAGACACACTCTTCAAATGAAGAGTACTGTTCATACAACAGTTTTGCAGTTGTTGAACAGTTGTCCTTCACTTCATTTAGTTTGTAATTGATGGAAATTAACGGCAAAGCTCTTTTTAAGTGTCATGGAGTAAACCAAGACTCGAGGCGTTTAGTAGATTTGAGGTAGACTTTCAGCCCTGTATGTGACAAAAGTAATTGGTGGTGAAGTTTTAGGGCTGGAAGACATGACTTTACAGCGCTATGTCTTGGTATGAGGATCAATCACCTTTAAGAACTTTCACGGCTCCATGGTGGTGGTATAGTATTATATATAGATTTATGTACAAGATAAATGTCAAATAAACTCAGGTTCAATCGAATCACGGTAAAAAGGACAAAATTGCCTAGAAATTGTGCACCTAGGAAAGCTCACCTGAAGCAGGAGCACTTGAAACATCTGTCTTTGAAGTCGCTTCACACAGGAACTTATTCCACTCGATTTCAGGGTCAAGTGGATCCGAACAGCGCAGAAAAACTCGACGAGCGAACACAACAAAACAGACGTAAATTCCGCGGCTAAGAATTTAGAGAGCTGGCTGATGCTATGCTGAAAGTGAGTTTAGTGTGTTCTACCATCTTGATGTTCAACGACGAGTAATAGCGTTGTTCTTTTGCAGTTTTCCATCACTAGAACACAACAGAAAAGGAAACACCAACCACTGTGGATACTCCAACGAACGCTATGGATCCGATACCAGCGTTTTCTATTTGAACGCGAAATGCTGCGCTTGGCAAGGAGGTCATTAACATCAAGAAGGCGGTGTTGGACAAGAGGAAGGCATTCGCTGTGCATATGATCAGGATCCACATCTTCGATGTGAACAGGTGCGACAGTTCTGGCCTGATTGTAATTTGAATACCTCGTCAAAGGCGGGATTTATACTTCGGCCTCCGGGTGGCGCCAATATCGATCGTTTCCCCGCCTAATCGATATTGGTGGCATTCACAACACCATGCCTCCTAGCGGCTGATGTATAAATCCCGTCTAAGACTCCAATATTACTTGAGATATTTAATGTAACATTTATCCTACCGGCACACGCAGATATATCGATATACGAAACTGTTCGTTAGAATCAGAAGTGAGGAATAAACAGTGAACCAGTACAAGAATAGTAGTGCGACTCCAGCTTGCCACTGTTGGATTAATCCAGTAGCTGCATTTATGGTGTAATGTACGCTATGGTACACCCGCTGAAAGTGGTGTTTCTTTTTTACGGAGGCCCAGTGGTAAAGATGATAAGAGGTTACTAAGAATGAAAGAATATCAACCGTGTACCAAAAATTAGCACTTACGCTTTTTAACGATCTAAATTCAATATTGAGAACAAATTCATGCAGACAAATCCTTTGAAACATTGCTAGAAACTGTGATATGTACCATTTTCACGTGGAATTGGACACTTTTCTAATCAAATTGGACGCTTTTCGATTCAAATTTAACACTTTTCTAGGCTAGCCTAAAACTTTTAAAATCAAAGCGAACTGTTCCATATTGTAATGAGCTTCTTCTATCAGGTTGTCCCATAAGTTCCCGCCGTTTTTTTTCAACAATTCATTGCGGATTTCGCCGGCGGTCTCTTGCATAGCGCTGTACAGCTTTCAAAAGAGAATGATTTGTTCTACGAGAACGTTTATTGAATTTCTTTTTCGTCCTGAATTTTGTCAATTTTTAAAGTGAAAAGGTGAAAAAGTGGCCATCTGCGCAGTTGTTCTCTCCTCTTAGGCCCCGTTTATACTTTGTCGCTGCGCGACGCGACGCCACGTACAGTGGCCATATTGATTGTGCGACGCGATCGATCAATTTGGCCTCATTGCTTGGCCATCGCGTCGTGCCGCGACGAAGTATAAAAGGGGCCTTAAGCTTTGGAGTTTTTTGCGCGGTTTTTACAACATTTGGAAGACAATGTTCTGTACTACAAGAACACGTGTTGGCCCTATTTTCTCATTTGTCCTTTATTAATTTTTAGGCCATCAAATTGGAACGTCCGAAAGAGAAGATTTATTTTTACCGACAGCTCCTGCTCTGTGGTAGGACTTTTTTGCTCGATGTTATATGTCGCTATGAATGTCTTGCGTGTCGCATTTGCTGCCTAATGCTGATTTCTGTCGAATATCAACAAAATTCCAGAAAGAGAAAAATCATCTTCACCAACGATTCCTTCTCCTTGTTCAGTTGTTGATATTCGATAGAAACCAATAAACGCGACCCGAATTTTTATAGAGCAAGACATCCTCTTTCGAAGGACATATAACACTGAGCAAAAAACTCCTATTGCAAAGCAGGAGTTTCGATAAAAGCTTGGACGGAAAAGTCTGACGTCCCAATTTGATGACCTAAAAATCAATAAAGGACAAATGAGCAAATAGGAGCAACACGTGCTCCTGTGGTACAGAACGTTGCCTTCCAAATGCTAGGAAAAACTGTGCGAAAATTCCAAACCTAAGCGGAGAGAACAACTGCGCAGGTGGCCACTTTTCACTTTAATGACCTAAAAATTGGCAAAATTCAGGATGAAAAAAGAAATGCAGTGTATGTTCTGATAGAGCAATCATTCTCTTTTGAAAGCTGTATAGCGCTAGGCAAGAGACCGCCAGCGAAATCCGCAATGAGTCGTTGAAAAAAAAAACGGCGAGGACGTATGGGAGAACCTAATAAATATATTGAACTAGACACTCCAAAATCGTTAGAAATTTTTTTGTTCAAGAAAAATTTCAGTATGATTTCTTTGCAGTTTTAATTTGCCTACCGCCTATGTGTCTACCTACCTTACAGTGATTTAGCCACTTACATTGTTCAGTAAACATGGGTCTCGCTCACTTCCCATTTTCTTTGCTCGTGACAGAGGGTGTTGTAATTTCCACACAGCTTATAGCATTCAAGGTCCTTCGAATGACATAGGCCTCCTTTCGAAATGCTGAGCTAATTTGGAACACCTTTCTTGTCAGAAAAATTAACCGGACGAGTGTTGGACTTGAAAATGCATGCCGTGAGGCAATCATGTTCGCCCATCATGAAAATCGTTCTCTTGCCATTTTGAACCTCTCGCAGTGACTAGAGAAGCGGTACTTGTAGGAGGAACTCCAGGGTATATGTACAATGTAACTAGACCAGATCCTCGGAGAGCTTTGCAACATCTGCATTTCAAGGCATGCATTGGTAGAAACATTCACGTCGAATTCGTACATACTTTTTTCGTAGTCAAGAAACCGGACGCTATCTTACCGGCACACATAGCAGCACAACCGTTGAAGCGACCATCTCATTCAGGGCCGTCATGGCGAAGAAGTGCTTGTAGGTTCTGATCGTCTTCAATGGACACCGCATATACAGAGCTAGGAGAACAGAGTTCGTCAGCAGAGATAGCGTCGAGGAGCCGTAAATGATAGCGGCATAGATTGAATAGCTGCTATTCATATTCATCTAATTGTTTTTACGACGAAAAGTGGTATCTGAAAAACAGCTCAGCAGTTAATAAATTTATTTATTTATTTATTTATTTATTTATTTATTTATTTATTTATTTATTTATTCAATTCGCTGCATATGGCAGTCATAGGAAAAATACACACTGAACATAGCCAAATACAGAACAGCAACAAGTGCATCATGAAGAGGGTCATGAAAATGATAACAAGCGTTTCTCTCTGCAATGCGCTTGAAAGTCGAGGAATGGATGGGGGGTACGTCACTCTTGAGCGAGATATAATCTGAACCGGCTCTATGGGCGCATGGAGCGCAGTCGGAGGAGGCGCCGGCTGTCGCCTGCACCCGATACCAGGTTCCTGGTTCGGGTTTCCCGCCCAGGTCAACCAAGCCTTCTATCCCTCCGGGGTCGGTAAATTGGTACCAGACTTGTCTGGGAAGGATAGAGAGCTGACTTGTTCATCGGCTGGCCACCGCAGGTCATTGTATGGCCAAATACGCATTCAACTCGCCTCCACTACATCCCGTAGAAGTAGAATGCGTGGCGCAACCCAAAGGGGATTGAATAACGCCGTTCTTTATCCTTTTATCTTTTATCCGGCTCTACAAGAAAGGGTTTCCACGAATTCTGGTTTTAAGCGTTTCATATTCAATTTGCTCTGAATTCCCCCGAGTTCTAGACTTGATGATGCAATAAAATTTACTTACTTAATCCGGAAACTATTTTAAAACCGTACACGCATCATTTGGTTTCCGCCGCGACTCTAGGGTGTGAAGTTGAAACTTTGAGTTCCTATGTCGAGAGCCCGGTATTCTACAGAAAGCCGACTTCTTCAGTCTCAGCATCACCTTTCTTTTAAAATTTGAGGCTAATGCTTGCCTGAAAAGCTGGAACAATTAGGATTACTATTCATAAGAACATGCCATTAGACATCTTCCAGATCCAAGTGGGCATTTTCCAAACCAAACTGGAAACTTTTCAAATCAAATTGAACAGTTTTCTATGAAGGCTTGACGCTCTCGATTTCAAACTGATGAACATTTTCCAAATCAAAACGAGGATCTTCCACATCAAGCAAGAGATCCTACGAAAATGTTAAAACAATTTTTTTGTCAAAGGAAAAATTAGCATAGGTTGTTTTGAAAATGTGCAATTCAACTCACCTTGAATTCCTTTGCAACACTTTCAAAATTATTATGCGCCATGCACGTGTCTGGGTCATTTGATTGGCAGTTTAAGCAAAGCTTACTTGGAGTAGTCAATGGTGGATATGCATATCCTCTAGGATCTATCCTAGTCGGGGGCGGGCACAAAACCAAAATTTATGCAACAAATTGGCGGAGGCAGTCGTTCTGTTCCCGCCCTGCCCGCGCCGCCCTATTTGGACAAGTTTGCTGCGCGCGAAACCGTCGTTAATTGGCATGACGTCGTCCAAAAACCTAACAGCTGATAGGAGGCGATTGGGAAGCGCCTCTCGGGGAACTCTGCAGTCATTTTCCAGTCGCTTCGGTTATGGAGACAGTTGAGGAAAGGAGAACGTCGCTTTTCTCTCTAGATTCTTTCAATTTTCGCCTCAACTAGAGACTATGGGTGATTCCGGTCAGGAGTTCTACATTGAAGGCTTATCCGTAATTGTGCGTGAAACCGGCTCACCGTCCTCCCTTCCAAGGATCAAACAATTCTCCTTGTGTTGAAGAACTTTCTAGTGGATGGTCGCGTTGTTGTCATGACATATCTCGCTAAGATGTTGCTGTGCTTGTCGGAAAATGCGGACGACGCCTTAGTACTGAGCAATGTGGCGGGACCTTAAGAAAGCTGAAAACTTTTCCTTCTATGGTGAATAATATTCTGAGTCTTGTCTCAAGAACAAAATCAGATCAGGATAGAGCTGCAGGGCCAAGGGAAGTGATTAGAAATGCGACGTCTCCATGTGATGGCAGGGACATGGACATCTTGTCCTCGGCGCGCCTCTCGCCCCGCCCCTTTCTGAGGGCGGTGTACGCAACGACTCTCCGCCCAAATTGGCTTGTGATTCACGGAACCCCTCCAAGAATGCGAAATAGTACCAACAAACAAACAACGGTTGTAAAGACGTCAAGAAAGCGGCGAAGCGCATTCAAAAATATAATTGGGATCTACCATGGTGGGGAGGGCACATGACTTAGTCTCTTTACGTCTATACCGTGGTGAAATTTTTTGTCTTTGTTGTAATTTTTTGTGAACTTTGTCCGTTTTGGCCCTATTTTGTTCTCTAGAACCCGCTCCGTGAATCCGAAGTATAATTTGTTGAATAATTTTTAGTTATGTGCCCAACCCCGACGACAGTTCTGTTTTCTACATCAGTCAAGTAAAAATCGCGACGAGTTATCCAAGTGCATTTCTTGGTTTCTTATCTCAACACACGAGGAAAGCTGCTGTCTTATAGCACTTAAAAACTTTTAAGCCATTATTTGAATTTTTTGCTTTGACGGAAACACAAACACAGATACAAACCTCTATGAATTAAAAATGATACCATATTAATTTTGCAAAATTTTTATATAAGACTTATCAAAAATAAAATATGAAATATAAAAACATTTTAAAAATTGCAGCAAAAACCTCTATTTTATTTTTCTACGTTTTTTAGCTTATAGACTGTTGAAGCTTATAGAATACTAATAAAATATAGAATATAAAAACATTTTAAAAATTGTAGCAAGAACCTCTGTTTTATTTTTAAATATTTTCTAGCTTATAGAATATAGAAGCTTATAGAATATTAATAAATTATAAAATATAAAATCATTTAAAAATTTAAAAAAAATCAAAAAATACTCCTGAATTTCAAAATTACCAGCGCGGATTTGCAGACCGATGCGCCGAGGTTTATCGTGTAGTGATTAAGGTCAGCGGAAATGTGATTAGCCGTAGCTTAATTTGTAAGAAGCACCGCTGTGGTGAGGCTCTGCTAAGGAGGGCCGCTTGATCTCGGTTTATCTTTGTTATTGTGGAAAATAACGGCTTTAATCATTCTCTGTTGTATTGCTGCAAGCCGGAGGAGGCTGCTAAGTAGCGGAAGCTCGATAAGAAATTGTGCAGCAGGAGCCTCAATTGTGCCAACCGCATAGTTTGAAGACGATACAAGCATCTCTCAGCTTACGACGCGATTCCAGAGTATGCAGACCCAAATAGCTATTCACTATACTATCACGACGAATTCTAGAGTGCAGAAAACTATCTTCTCTAATAAACACTCTTCTAGTAACAGTTATTTGGATTGTTTCGAGTAACACAACACCGTTCTTTTTATTGGGATGAAATACTGCACAACCAAATTCTAGCATTGGTTTTACATACACCTCATATGCATCTTATTGTCAGCACTCTTTTATGCTCTGCAAATTTGAGAAACGGTCGCATTAGCCCTTTGCAATATATTATTCCCATTTCTCAAAAGTCAGGCTTTTGGCAGCGTAAACAAAATCTAGCTCCTTATCTGACTTCACTCTGAGAATCGACTTAGAAGCTCGCTGCATCATATACAAAGCCTTTTCCGGAGCTAGAGGAAGTCTCCAAGCAAGCAAGCGACCACTGGTTCATAAGGTCCACACCTTGCTCGAATATGTGCCATTCAATCAGATAGTGCACCTCGAGACAGATCTTATTGTCATCTGGGAACGGTTTTGCCAATGCCCACCAATTGTTTAGCTGATCGGAGATATTAGATAAACAGTAAACAGTAGTGGTGACAAGACTCCTGCTAAGGAACTCTACTTTTCACATGTCTAATAGTGGAGAAAGACGTACCCAGTCCTACTTGGAAGAACCTAATAGTCAGGAAGTCCTTTATCCAATTACAAATAACAGGTTAAAAATTTATATACCATACCAACTTTGAATGACCTAGCTGGTCAAAAGATTTAAAAAATCCAAGTATGTTATGTCACCCCATTCTTCAGATCCAGGCGTCCAATCATTTAGACATTCATGCGAGCTAGTCACAACTGATTTTATTGGTACAAACCTATGCTGACAAATGACTCCATTCCGAGATAAGTAGTCAAATAGATTAGGCAAAAAGATGACACGGGAACGATATGATGCTAACGGGCCTGTAATTACTAGCGCCGCTCGCAGTATTCTTCTTCAAAGTGCTTCGAAAGAGGAGTTACTTAGAGGTACTTTCAACGCTACGGTAGCCCACTAGGCATTAGTGATTGGTTGAAAATGTACGCCAGAGGACCAGCCACTGTGTGGACAATATTTTAAGAAAATAAAGTAGGAATCTCATGCGGTGTAATCGAGGATTGCAAATGATTTCATAAAGCAGTCGAGGAGCTGCTGGAAACGAACTGAACTGAAGCTATGAATACAAATACAAATACACAAACCCTCTTATCTCTCGGAAAAGAATCTTAGTCTCTAAGAGATTCAATATTTTTTGTCAAACTGCCAGAGGTTCTTCAGTGAGAGATTTCGGAAAATTCTTTTTGAGCTAGTTTTTCATCATAGGTACACGATAGAAACAGTTTCTTGAAAAATTGAATTTGGATGTTTTGTGAACATATCTTCGTAATATATCGAAATGACTGCGATTTTCTAGTGGTGCAACGATTCTAGAAAAAATAGGCAAGAATAACTTGCAAAACATGAAGGAATTAGCTACAGACCGACGATTTTTCCGCATCAGATTTCATTTCAGTAGATTGAATAATCGCAGTTCTAAGAATGTGGCTAAAAAAGTGTTTTCAATGATACTCGCATGCGTCTGCCTTGTTTTGCAGCGAGTATCGCTCCCTCCCCTAGCGCTGCGGAGAAAAATTCCAAAGAACGATGGTTAAGAAGAACGTTGTGCAGTTGCTGGAAACATCCGATGGTATAGTGCTGTGTTAACGTTGAACCTCTGCTAGCGGGAAACGGAAGCACCCGCTCCTAAGGCCGGGGCATACTTCCATCGCCGCGATGCCATCGCGGCGCTTAGTTCATGGCCGCGCGCGGCCGAATAGTCATGGGAAACCTTCTCGCGGCCGACGCAACAGTGGCGGCCGGTATACGCAATGACTTCCCGCGCCCATCGCGGGCATGGCATACTTTTTCGCGCCGCGCGCGGTGTTTAGCGTTGGTCCTGTGCGGGTCGCCGTCGCGTTTCTTTGGGCCCCGTTTATACTTCGACGCCGAGCGATGCGTACTGTGGCCACATTGATCGGGCGACGCGATCGATCAATTTAGCCACTATACATGCCGTCGTGTCGCTCGGCGTCGGAAGTATAAGGCCTATGGTATACTCCCGTCCGCTGCAGCGACGCGGCGTCTCACGATGCGCGTCGCGAGCCGTCGCCATCGCTGGGGTTGACATAGTTCACGCAGATCTGCAGACGAAGACTTCCGCAGAATTTTAGCGAATCAGCTGATTTAGTGCATTTTCTTCATGGATTCCTTGGTTTCTCGACCGTTACGTTTGTTGTTTCGCGTTTTTCTGCTTTATCGCCTTCTGATCCGTATGCCGTTGTAGGATTATCGTTTTCAAAGGTATTTCGTCGATGTCGTGTTTTGCTAGAGGGGTTTCAGCCATGCCTGTGCTCACTCATGCATTTGTTTCGTTTCTCATCCCAACCACAGCGCGGAAGCCGGCGTTTCTGCGCTCGACACGACACGAGAGGGTTCTCGTGACGTGTCTAGCACGGAATCGCCCCAGTTGAGGCCCAGTTTTTCCAAAGCGATGTTTTGCTAAAGGGGTTTCCGCAATGCCTGTGCTCACTCATGCATTAATTTCGTTTCTCATTCCAACCACAGGAATTTTTTCTTCTGTGAACTTCCTCCAAAAAGTAGCCATTCAATTGTCACATTTCTTGCGGGAAATGTGAAAAGAACCTCCCTGTGACTTCTCCGGTACAGAAATGTGTATTTCCGTGCCGGCGAGGAAGTTCACGGGAAAAAAGTGCCCGAGCCAAGCCACGAGGGAAACCCTACGAGGAGAACAACAGAGACATCACATGACCACCAAAACATCACCAGATGTTTGTTGAAATCACTGTGGTACGGCACGAACCAAGGAAGTGTCGAAATAAGTGAGCGGAAGTGTACAGAATAGGGCACGGCAAGCACTCCCATCTGCGACCATCGCTGCCCGTCGCACGAGAGTATGTTCCGCTCCCGCCTCTCGGAGGTATAACACCCCTCTGTGGCGCGTCGCGGTAGCGATGGCGTGTCATCTGACAACCGCGCCTCACTGCACCGTCCGCCACTGCAGCGAGGCGCGTCATTGACAGCTGCCCCGCGCCCGTCGCTGGAACGACGCGGGAGTATACCATAGGCCTAAGCGGGGCCTTGCAGCGATGAGCGATGCGACGTGCACTGGGAACACCTCATCTTTTCGCGTAGCTCTGCAAAAGTCATCGCCGCGATTCCATCGCAGCGACGGGAAGTATGCACGAGGCCTAAGGTCCGTTGCGTGTAACTGACAGCTAGGACATGTCACACGAGACGGTTGCTTCAGATTATGAGGCATTCTAATTGTGTGCCCCACTGTCGCAACCGCTGCTACGGTGGGTCACTCTGCCATTAGCTTCTACCCCAAGGAGACGCTGCAAAACTAATCGCTCCATTCTTATCGCTGGTCATCACTGTAGAATCAGGGCCTTTCTGAACATTCTGCATCGGCGTTCAACCGTGCCTTGGAAAGGCACTTGCGCCCTTCACTGGGAATTTTACCGGAGTTATTTCCAAGTACAGGCAGTGGCAAGTTTCCAGAGAAAGATGTCTTGTCTGTTATTGGAGCGTAGCATAAGTTGTGTCCACTCTCTTCGACAAAACGTGGCTCAGCTTCTTCTGGGCAACGTTGCATATTGGATTGTGAGAATGTTCTGGAGTGTCTTGGGTTCACTATATAAGACTGAGATTTGCACAAGGCAATGGCAAATTATGGCAAAGATTGCAATCATCTTCGACACTGTTTGTAGTATGAGTGCGATGGAGGTCACTCCGCAGCAGAAGCCTGTCGAAATATATGTAGCAGATACGGCGAAGGTATGGTCTCTACAAAACCTGTAGGAGGTGGTTCTCACGCTTTAAGTCTGGCAACCGCAATTCGGGAGGTGACACGAGGTCGGAGCGTCCAGTGGAGGTCAATGATGGGATTCTCAGAGACCTCGTCGAAGCCGATCCTACAGCAAGCACCAGAAATGGGGCCAGAAGGTTGAACTGCAGCCACATGGCGGTGGACCGCCATCTTCGAGAGCCCGGGAAAGTTGCAAGGCACGGCAAACGAATACCTCACGAACTGACGGATGACCAAAGACTTTCAGCGAGTAGGTGCCTGTACTTCCTTGATCTCCAGTATGTGCCTTTTCAAATGGTTCAGGGACGTAATCACGGACGATCGTGTTCTTGGTTAACCATAGTAGACGTAAGAAATGGGTGAATGCAGGAAACAACCCGGAACAGGACATCAAAGGAAAAGTTCACGAGAGGAAAGTGATGTTGTCGGTTTGCTGGTTGGTCTACGGAGCTGTATACTGAGAGCTTCTGCAAGATGATGTCGCAGTGACTGTCGACATCTAGGCCTCTCCGGCTTGAACGTATCAAGACTGCATTGGATCAGAGGTCCGAGCAACCAAAGAAGATTTGCTTTCTACACAACTACGCCCGCCCACATGTTGCTTTCCAGCCGAAGTAAACAGAGGGCTTAAGATACTACTACCATAGGTGCTAGAATAGCTGTAACCTATATGGGGTGGACCTTATAAGTGTTGAAGTGAAAGTTGGTACGCACCCCAAAAGGTTACCCTGATGGGAGGTCTTAAGCCCTTACCTGCTCGCGTTTCAATTGAAAGATGGTTGGTAGAAGACTCAAGACATACAGTGTCTCAGATGCATAAAAGTTCGTTAAAAAATGCTCCACTATGCGCAATTTGTGCAACAGTAAAGGCGCTAGAGGTACACGTATCCTTAGAGAGAGAATGAGAAACACTACGCTATAAAGTGACACGTACAGCAAAGACTGATTTAGTTCGGTGAAAGCAGGCTCGTAAGCTACAATATAGAATTAATGAGTTCTTTTCTCATGTAGACTTTCTCTCTGGGGCCGAACTCTGAGGACTGAAAATAGGCAGTTTTCGCTATGCGTTTTTCACCATCGTTCACGTTTATCCGTCGATCTGGAGTGCATGCGAGTTTGCGTTTTCTCCGTCTGCGCTGCAGATGGCAGGTAGACAGGCCCAGCTACGGTTACACTTCCTACAAGGAGGCAGACAGAGCGTCATTCAGTGCACCGGCCGCACCTTTGAATAGGCGTTCAGCCGCAAATAAACTACAGAAAATCCAGAAAACGGGGCTAAAAGCAATACTGGCTACTGGTTGAGGCATCGCTCTGGCATAGTGTATGGTCATATTGATCTATGGGTCAATTCAGCTTGTCTGCTGTGCAGGCCCTTCAACAACTTTGACTCTTCCTGGCTCGATCGCAAAATTTGGAGGTATTCTGTACATGCTCCTTATGTAGCTTGTGAGTTTAATATAGCCTGCATTTATTTACTACGTGTATTACACTTGCGAATTTAACGACAGGAACGAATGATATGGCAAAGAACGCACCAGGGAAGAGTTTCGACCTCCTATGGAACTTCAAGTGGAGACCAGGGTCATTGGAAGGCGCTCGGAATGCTGATTACGAATGGGAATCAAAACTGGAAGATATTCCTGTTCCAGCTCTGGCCTGTCGTAGTTCACCGGGTTGGCTGTAGGCAGGCGGTGCAAAGGAGCTGTAGTGAGAGCGATGAGTGGTGAAAGCTGATAAGTTTGGACAGACAACTGTAGCAATGGCTTAGAGGTAGTAATCTAGCTCGTTAAGAGCTCTCTGGATCGATTCCCGTTTTTGCAGATAATGGTTTATCTGCGAAACAAAAGTGATTCAGAATAAAACGTCATTTTGAAGATAAACCATTATATGCAGAAAAATGCATAGTCACTGAAATCGAACCAACACCTCACTTCTAGCGAGCTAGAGCACTAGCTCTAGGCCACCATTACCATTGCCGTCCTTGTCAGCTTTCTTCACTCAGTTTAATTTTCTAATTTTGACCCTTATATTCGTAGTCAGCATTCGGAGCTCCTCCTAATGACCCTGGTTTCATTGGAGGTCGAAACCCTGGTGAGATGAAGATCAGAAATAATATAGAAGACTTCTATTACTCACGAATTCCTTTCTAACATACGAATCGAACGGATTGCCTCTATAAGAGGAGCGATTTAGCTACTGAGCGAGCAGAGGCTATGCGATCACTGAGCAGCGAAATCAGGTATCTTCGATAGTCTTTTACAGAGAACGCCGTTACGATCGAATTGAAAAGTGGGTATAGAGAGAATAGGACGCCTACGCAGTCAGTGACTAGTGGAACGGTGTCGATGTTTCCAAATAATATCACGTAGACGACAATCGAAGGGACGTAGACAAACATCATCGGGCAAGTGGTCTGAAATTACTATTATTTATTGAATGCTCTAAATCAGTGAGGTACTATAGAGCTGCTTTTATCAATCTCCCACTCGCGTAAGAGAGTCATAATTTTCATAGGCAACGTGAGGCTAAATATCAGATTTTTTCTTGGCCTACAAATTTTGCACTTTGAAGAGCTCACCTGAAATAGGAGGACGCGATACATTTGCCGTTGAATTCGCCTCACATTGGAGCTTATTGCAGTCTGTTTAACGGTGACGTGAATCCGAATAGCGCAGAAGAACGTAACAAGCAGACACAACATAAGAGGAATAAAGGCTAAGGTCAGTGATATCTTATCGTTGTTGTGCTGAAATCGAATGCGCTCGACTGTTTTGTTGCTAACAGCTGGTAGAAGCCCAATTCCTTAAACTTTTTTAACTACTAAAATAGAATGTAAAAAACCAACCACCAAAGACACTCCAGTAAATGCCTTTGCATCCATTCCAGCGAGCTCGCTATAGATTTGAGTCCTGAACTCCTCGCTTGGTATCGCAGTCATAAACAGCAATATGGCGGAATTTAACAAGAGGAACGCATTCGCGGTGCATATGATCAGGATCCACATCTTTGATGTGTATAGATGCGATAGTTCTGGCCTGATTGTAACTTCTATTGTACAATTTTTTTGTCTAACGTGGGGTTTATACTTCAGTCTACGGGTGGCTCGGTGCTATGAAGACTACCTATATCGATCATCTTCACCGCTTAATCGATATTGATCGCTTTCACAAGGCAGCGTCTCTCAACGGCTGATGTATAAATCCCGCCTAAGACTCCAGCATTATTAGGATATTCAATGTTGAATTAGGTATACCTGCACACATAGATATATCGGTACACGAAGCTGTTTGCTAGAATCAGGAATGATGAATAAAGCGCGAACCAAAACAGCATCAATAACGCTACTCCCGTACGGCACTGTTGGATTAATCCAGTTGGTACAGTTATGTAATAGTATACGCCATGGTACGCACGCTGAAATTAATAATTTAACTGGATGTTCCACACAACAGTCTAAATTGACTATCTTAGCAACCATTCCAGCAGAAAACTCAATGGGAACATTAAGGCAAACTCGTTTTTCTACTGTGTTTCTCTACCTGCTATTAGCTCAGTCCCGCGCGGCATTGGGCGTGACATCATCGTTCAGTATTTGGTGTATTCTAGTTCGTTAATAGACCATCCGTGGGGTCACAGGCCGCTTGTTGCCAGTCGGTGGCCGCTGCGCCTATCGCGGGCATGCATACATTTTCGCGCCACGCGCGGTGTTTAGCGTTGGTCCTGGGAGGATCGCCGTCGTGCTCCCTTGCAGAGCGACGAGCACTAGGAACTCCACATCCTTTCGCGTCACTCTGCAAAATTCATCGCCGCGATTCGATCGTGGCGAGGGGAAGTATGCGCGAAGCCTTGTTTAGTGTGCGCGCGACGCTCGACGCGATGCCATTGTAGTGGCCGCGTTGATCAATCGCGTCGCTCGATCAATTTGGCCACTACGCATGCATGGCGTCGCGCGTCGCGTGCACACCAAACAAGGCCTAAAGGCCCCCACAGAGTTCTGCGGCAATGCCGCGGCCCTATGCTTAACCATAGGGCAGAGACGCAGAGCTCGCCGCCGGCGGCGTCCCTGCCCTATCCTTAACCATTGCGGCGAGCGGCGTTGCCGCAGAACTCTGAGGGGGCCTTAAGGCACCGTTTATACATTGACGCAGAGCGACGCGAGCGAGCGAGTATGAGGGCCACATTGATCGAGCGACGCGATCGATCAATTTGGCTACTATTCGTGCCATCGCGTCGCTCGGCGTCGGAGCTATAAATGGTCCTAAAGGCCCCCGCAGACTTCTGCGGCGTTGCCGCTGCCCTATCCTTCATCATAGTGTAGGGACGCAGAGCCTGCCGCCAGCAGCGAGCCCAGCGGCGCCGCTGGAGCGGCACCGCCGAAAATGATTTGAATCATACGGGACGGCGCCGGGAGAGTCTTTATGCGCTCTGCCCGGCTCTGGGGATCCAGAGCGGAAACGGGCGCGTCACCAGTTGGTCCCGACTAGAAAGACTACAGTACCTCGCCGTCGCCGCTGAGCAGCGCCGCTGGTCGGCCGGCAGCGGCGTGACTCATCGATTTCGCTTCCGCCGCCCACCGCTGGCCGCAGAAGTCTGCGGGCTTTAAGGGGAGCAAACCATCGGCATCGCAAGTTTTGTCCTGGGTGACTCACATACGCTTTCGAAGGTCAATATTTTTTACGTTTTGCTTTCTCCAAAGCCAAACTAGCAATTATTGTTGCTCCGATTTTATGAAGAACTTGCTTGTTCTTCATGGTGATACGCCAGCAAATTACGCTGAATGGTTTAAGGCAACCGGACGAATGTCGAATTTGTAGGTCATTGACCTAAGACAATCAGGTTGCAATGCAGGTTAGAAGGGTGCAGGCCTCTGACAGTAATTTTTCCTTATCTATTCGGTCCGCGTTGCTTCTGCCAGCGGTGGTGCTACAGAGAGCACCTTCCTAATTGCTGAAGCTCTGCCTTGATCGATAGTTCAGGTGGTCTGCGTCTGCTCCGAATCTTGGCAGTTCTACCAGAGGTCGGCGCGATTACTGTTGGTGCTCTGCCATGTGCCCGACGCCAGAATTAATGACATGCACCCTTTATTCTTACTACGCTTCATTATTCTGTACGCATTTCTAGGTTATCCTACCATCGGTTGTATAACGACCACCTGCACACCTACGAGGGATGCAGTACACTAATCCGATTGCACGCGGTCGTCAGATTCGTCTGTCTCGAAGAGCTCCGCGTTCCTTAGCTCGAGTGCCAATAAAAACATATTGTCATTATTGCATATGTTACTGGGTTCCTTCTGATTGAGGCCACCATCAGCTTACCGGCACACATAGCATCATAATCGTTGATATGGTTATGTCATGCAGAGCGGTCACACCGAAGAAGTGCTTGTAGATTTCGATAGTTCTCAACGGACACCTCATATAGAAAGCTATCAGCGTAGAGTTCGTCAAGAGGGATAGTATTGACGAGGCATAAATGATAGCGGCATAAGTTGAACCATTGCTGAACGCGCTCATCTACGGGTTTTGATGACAAGGTGCGATATCTGAAAAACATCGAGTTTACCTTTTCAAGGCTAGCACGAGAAAAGCTGAGGATGATTAGGATGACTATGCACCTTAAAAATTTCTTAACAAAAACTCCAACTTTTCATTTGGATGTTCATAGACCACACGTCCTCCGTCTTAGCCCCTCTCGACAATGCCCTTTTGCTTCCCGGTGCTCACCTAGGTGGTATTGGGCGTTTACTAAACAGAATACAAAATGGAAATAACAAGTAATGGGAAGAATACAGAGTATAAAGATAAAGGATAAAGGACGGCGTTACTCACTCCCTTCTGGGATGCGCCAGCGCATTCTACTTCTACGGGATGTCGTGGAGGCGACATGAATGCGTATTTGGCCATACAATGACTTGCAGTGGCCAGCCGATGAACAAGTCAGCGCTCTATCCTTCCCAGACAAGTCTGGTACCAATTCACCGACCCCGGAGGGATGGAAGGCTTGGTTGGCCTGGGCGGGAAATCCGAACCAGGAAACTAGTATCGGGTGCACGCGACAGTCGCGCCTCCTCCGACTACGCTACACGCGCCCCAAGAATACAGAGTAAGCTAGTTAATTCATCCGAGCAATTTTATACCTCGTAAGGGTAGTGACATAGGTAAAGCATAACGACCGCCTTGGAATGGCAGTAAGTAAGGTTGTTCTCCTTTTTGCAGGGTAATGGCGGTGCAATGTTCGTTAGGTAGCTTAATGAAAGGGTATCAAGCGATAACCACAGCGCGATAATCGAATTCAGAAGTTCTGTTAATTGCAGAGGGATTGGAGCGAAGCTATGTATTCCGTAATTTTAAAAATACTCTCAAGTTCTGGACCGTCGTTGTCGAACGACGGTCCAGAACTTGAGAGTACTTTCAAAATTACTAAACGTTTGCTGTCCGAGAGTCTGCAGCACCCTAAGCGGATTAGATAGAGTGAATAAAACTCGATTACACCCCCGAAAATGGAGGTCAAAACTGTCAAAACCACTTCCACCATTTCGTGAAAGGCTACGCGATCGATGTTATCATTTTATCTTTCTAAATATATCAATTTTCTCCCCTTATGAAGTACAATACGAACCGGTAGAAGCATCAGTGGTTTATCCTTTCCAAATGAGTGTAGCAAGTCTCTGGGGGGACCACTTCCAATCACGAATGATACTCGATCGTGGATTTGCCTCACTTCTACATATTCGGTAGTGTCAGCATAAATGCGTTATAAGCAAAGCGACTAGACATTATATTATCACCAAACAGGACGTGGATCTAGAACACTCGTCTCCCTTTCTCTAAGACACGTCCTCCAATGTTTTTGGAATGGAATAAGGACAGTAGGAACGCGATGTGCCTTGCCAGCTCTGTACCGGAAACGGAGGAGCCCAGCCTCCTAGACAAGAGCCTATTTTTAATGTGGTATTGCACTTGTTTCTCCTCTGGGGTTGGTCCCATTCCAAACGGCAGCACTTACAATGTTACAAAAATCAAAAAGTTAGTTAAGTGAAGAGATATGTCGGATTCGAGAACCCTGTGCACAGGATGGTGTCTTCTGCCGCAACAGCACATTAGAACATCAAAAAGCAATTCTAGAACAAAGTGGGAGTGAGCGATAAGAGGAGACCATTAGAGTGGACACATCCTTAGATCCCGGTTCACATAAAATCAGACGCCTCTTGGTTGTTGATCAAAGATCACATTTACGAAAATTTACGATTTTCGATCTAAATCGTACATTGTAAATCGTAAAAAATCGGCAAAACTAGCCGTAATTCGTAAAATCGTAAACCTTAAATCGTAATTTCGCAAACCCCTGTCTCCTTGTCTCCGACATTGCTGCGTAAGGTTTAGATCGAATTTCTTTATCTTTCTTTTCATTCGTTTTTGCGTTTTTAATTCAAACCAGTTTCCTTTTTTGGAATCGCTGAATGGCACAAGTTAATGATGTGAAATAAGACGATGCGTTTCCAAAGTGTCTCTATGTATTTCTTGATGGAACATTATATTTCAGAACTTCTGCTTGTCACTTGATGTGTCAATAGGCGAAATATACTAAAACCTATGTGAGTGGAGAGTAATAAACGGGCATAGCTAGCGAAACATAATGCCAGCATTAAGCACAGTTCGATGCTTTTTCGCATCAGGTTTAGCTTCAGTGGAATTTAATCACCACGTCTGGGACCATGTGGCGGGGATTGTTTTGAGGAGCTATGCATGCGTTTTTGTTTTTGCTTTGGATCACTTAGCTCTTGAACTGCATGCATTGTTGCGAAGGACATCGGATCGCTTGCTATAACAGAATGAACTTTGCTGAAGAGCCAAAGCAATCGAAAAGATACTTCCGTGTCGGATTTGGATCTCTGTCCTAATGGGGAACGAAGAGTACCCTCCCTGGTGGTCGTTCTATGGAACTGGCAGTCGGGGGCTTACCGCACGCTCTGCTCATTGCACATACCAGGGGTGTGGGATCTATCCTAGTCCGGGGGGGGCGGCCACATAACTAAAATGTAGGCAATAAAATGAATTGAAGCTTACCGAGCAGCTCCTATAGAACGAGCTGGAACCTAAAAGAAGCCGAAAACGAGCGAACAAACAAAAAAAAATGGAAAACCGCCGCGGTTTACAGCCGTCTCGGCGGGCAAAGAGCGACGAAATGGAGGCATGCCTCGTGCTGACCGCCGGCTGACATGTTGTAACCAGGATCTAACATGGTGAGGAGGGCGCATGAAGCGGACGCCGCGTGCTGACCGCGGCCTGACATGTTATAACCAGGATCTAACATGGTGAGGAGGGCACACAACTTTGTCTGCTTACAACCGCACCAAATGTAATTTTTTCGTTTTTTTCTTTGTGACTTTTCTTGTTTAGGTCCCATGTTGTTCTGTAGAGGCCGCTCGGTAAGTCTTAAGTGGATTTGTTACATATAATACTTTTTGCTTATGTGCCCCCCCCCCCCTATGATAGATCCGGGGTGTGCATTTAACGATTAACGATTTACCGATTTACCGGATTTACCGGCATTTTTCGTTAAAGGTTTTTAACGAAATTTAACGACGAAAATTCCCACTAAATTGCATTAACGACATTTTATGCACCATTTTTGAAATTTTAAACTTCTTCTTCATAAAAATACATTTCGGGCGAACTTTTTGGATCAGCCCTTCGCTGCAACGTTGCGATACCAAGGAAGCCCTCTACTTACTTGAGTCGGTGGAATTAGGCGCCTATGTCGTCATCATACTTCGATAATTGTTGGCATTTTTCTTACTTCTTGGCCAATTTATTTGCGTGCGTCCACACTTTTCTATGCAGTCGTTTCGCATTTTTGGACATCTTAGGCAATTTCCGCGCTTCATTGCTGCACTTAAATTTTTCATACTTCCCAACCGCTCAGTCTTCTCACAGATCGTTTTGTAGTAGTCATTTCATAGGTGGGGTTGAAAAGGCGCAGAAGACGCGAAGAAAACGCTACGAAACAAAAATCATGCGAACAAGTAAGTGTAAGAAACGAAACAAGGAAAGAAAAAAGCTCTTTCCCTCTTCCCCAAAAGCTTCCGAGAAAGTTGGACGGGTTCTTCGTGCAGTATCAGGTAATGATCATTGGACTACGTTGAGGCTTGAGCCCCTCCCCCCCCCCCCCTAATTGAGAGAGCGTACTGTCATTGCTTCGTTTTTATTGAATTTCATGCCGTGCATGCCAACGACTTAACGACTTTGCTTAATCTTTTCGTCTTCTTCGAGGGTTCTCTTGGAATTTTTCTTTGGGAGAAGCACAGTCAGTATACATGTGATGCAGCGAACATCCTACTATATATAAAAGAGCAAGTGTGTGTGTGTGTGTGTGTGTGTGTGTGTGTGTGTGTGTGTGTGTGTGTGTGTGTGTGTGTGTGTGTGTGTGTGTGTGTGTGTGTGTGTGTGTGTGTGTGTGTGTGTGTGTGTGAGTGTGTGTGTGAGTGAGTGTGTGTGTGTGTGTGTGTGTGTGTGTGTGTGTGTGTGTGTGTGTGTGTGTGTGTGTGTGTGTGTGTGTGTGTGTGTGTGTGTGTGTGTGTGTGTGTGTGTGTGTGTGTGTGTGTTTCCGTCCGTCACAACTGGAGTGCGGGCACTGCGTAGTGGCACAGCACAGTGGCCGAACACGTCGGCGACCGTGCATGGCGAGCCGTAGACGTGCTGAACACGTCGGCAACCGTGCATGGCGAGCCGTAGACGTGCCGAACACGTCGGCAACCCTGCATGGCGAGCCGGAGACGTGCCGAACACATCGGCAACCGTGCATGGCGAGCCGTAGACGTGCCGAACACGTCGGCAACCGTGCATGGGCATTTAGATGATCATCGACGGGAGGGGTTTTGGAGGCAATCGATATCGATCGATATTATCGATCTTTTTGAGGATGACGTTCAAGCGGCACGAAACTTTAGCCCTAGGGTAATCGAGGTCGCTGAACACGAATCTGAAGCTCGGTTTTGAACTGTCGATCGCCATCAATCGATAATGGGCAAATAAGCGTTTTGTGGATGTCGTCCATTTTTTCGCTTTTTTCTAACTTGCCCTAATCGACGTAGTTAAAATGTTCTTCCTGAAGAAACCATGAAAAAGGTGTCAGCTACAATTAATTATGAGAAGTTATTGCCACGACGAAGCCGTCAAAAAACCGTTGGTGCGGCCGAGAGGCCGCACGGACGGCTGGTGTGTACATAAAGGGAATAAAATTAAAAAAGGAGAGAATAAGGCGATGACCACTTTTCGTCAGTTATTGTATATAAGGTTAGTCCAAAAACTGGTCTATTTCATGTAGATTTTATAAAATATCTACGGAAAAGAGATGTCTTTAAAGGAGCAGGTTTGGCTTTAGCAAGAAATTTCCTTTATGTCTATGGATTTTTTCGTCTAATTTGCAAATTTACTATAATAACTTTCATCGGTGTGAAATGCGCTCTACAAAAATTGGAAGAAATTTAAAAAACCCAAAACACTCATGAACCTCATGCAAATGTGCTGTACAGCATGGCACCAGGTGCTTCAAGAAGGAAATCAGAGTGGGGAATTGCTTCGTAAAAGAGTGTCAGACAGTGGCGAATTCTATTTATAGAAGAATGTTGCGCTGTAAAAGTTCATTTAGAGAGCGCAAGTTCTGTAAAGAGTTTTTTCAGGACAAATGAAAACGGTGCATAACACGGCTCTTTTGATCTACCATTGAATCTTCCTAGTGGATCTTCCCAGAAGCTGGACGACTTTCCACAAGCAAAACGAACTAGACATAGTACGAAATTTGTTCATTTAGAAGTCTATTTGTTAATGCTTGGTTTTGGAATCGCAATACTTTTCTTCGTTTAGCAATTTTGATGACAGATGGACTGTTCTTATTTGTTGTATAGATGAAGGCGTAGTCATACAATTGTCATGTAGCTGGGGTCGAAAAAATCAATAAAAAGATCCGGCTTTTTGCATATTAGTTATAGCCGAGTGAATTTTTATTTAACGAATTTACCGAATTTACCGATTTTAACGCAAAAATTTGTCGTTAAAAAATAGTCGTTAAAAATTTGCCGAAAAAAAAATTAACGCACAACCCATACGGTACATACCATGCGTGTCAAGCTACTAAGCATAGAAGTATGAGTATGGTGTCGGGAATACAGGTAGGTACAGTATCGAATTTGATTCGAGAAGTGTTCAATCTGGTTTGAAAGTGTCAAAATCGACGTGAAAATTGGAAGTGGTATACCACGAAATGCGGCTTCGAAAGGTGATTCCAAATATGTGTTCCGTTTCGGTTGAGCGCATCCAAGAATGGACATGACTTTCAACTTGGCTCCTCTGTTCACTAAATACACACAGAGCGAGCCACTCACAAGAGGGCGAACCCATGTAGCCTGAAAACTACGAAAACTGGCCACCGAGCGGGGGTGACGCAGGGGATAGAAGGGCGGCGTGGCGAGACGAGGTGGTCTGTTCAGTGATGCAGGTTTTTTGCACTTCCTAAAAAAGACCTGCCCCCGATCAAACAAAGCTGCCTTTGTCAAATCTTAACGGAACAAGTCACCAGAAACGAGGCCAGTTTCGCTTCGTTTTCCTTTTCCTTCACGACTCCAGGGATGGAAAAGTTTCTTCACTTAGCTCATTGACGACAGCGCCGGCCGATTTTGGCCCGCGATTAGGCCTTTGTTATACCTCACACCGAGCGACGCCTAATGATCTGCTGCCGTATCGATCGCGCGGCGCGATGGAATCGATATAGGAGCATATCATTAAGCGTCGCTAGGGGTGAACGATGGCCTTATAGAACTGTTCGCTTCGGCCCATTTCTCCCTTTTTCATAGTTTAGCAGTATTCACTAGATATGTTGGATCCTGGCAACGCTACTCATTGTGGCCCGGAGTCATTTACTTCTAAGCATTGATAGAAACAAGTAATCAACACTACACACTGTTCCAGTTTCACAAAAATCGTTACTATTCACGAACAGCTACTCACATGTTATAAAAATGGTCATGCACAAAGTAACTAGTCTCATTTCTTGTGAAAATTTTGAAAACAATCAGACAAAAATATTTACTTGCTATTTACACTTGTTATATCGTGTGGTCACCTTCGCTACACGATACGTGACGGACATGCGCCCTTTTTCTTTGTAGACTTTCTTAAAGCAGCAAATACATCTTCTATGTTCTGCTTCCGAAGCTATTCTGGCCTTCTCCAATACGTGTCTAACCCTTGGAGAGGGAACTTCATTTGGAATGACATGAAGTAGTAATTCCACGAGATTTGAGCGTCCGCGCGATCCCACGGACCAGACACGCGATTTGCCGCGAAGTCGTCAATGGGTTAAGCATAGCCTAGAGTGGTTATTTTAGGCGCTCATCAACTATTTGAGGTTCGCTTTTCGGTCGATTACCGTTAGTTGCTATAGGAATGGATGAGCAAGAGTTAGTGGAATAGGTTAGTGACCTTTACTCAGCCATACCTACTGGCCCCGTTTATACTTCGTCGCGGCGCGTCGCGACGCACCGTATAGTGGCAATATTGATTGTGCTACGCGATCGATCAATTTGGCCATCGCGTCGCGCCGCGACGAAGTATAAACGGGGCCTAACCTACCTCAATTAATCGTTGCAACACCAGCACAGTCCCCTTGGAACGTTTTATACACCAATTGAATATCGTTTCCCTTTTGAGGTCAGAGAGCACTGCTCTTGCAGTGGCTGCACAGATGTATTTTTTATCCGCCACAATCACTGCCAATAGCTGTTATGTTTTGAACATTTCGTAATGTTATTTTACACTTGCAAATAGCGACATACACCTTTGGTTTGATATAGGAAGCTTTGGTTGATCGTGGCAGATCTTTTTTAAGAGGCTGCGTCACAGAGGAGTCTTCGCTGTGATTGCGGGTGAATTTATAGCCTTGGCAGCGCGGCTCACCCAAGTCTACAATATGTTGAGTGGACAACGCATCAGGCTATGGATGGGAATCGAGAACCAAGGTTATAAGGCTTTTAGGAGGTGTACAAATTAGTTTTCTAGAAAATTAGTGGTACGCTGTTCTGCTATTGACTATCGCTATATTCGTTGTAGTGGGCGCGTGTAGCGCAGTCGGAGGAGGCGCGACTGTCGCGTGCACCCGATACCAGGTTCCTGGTTCGGATTTCCCGCCCAGGCCAATCAAGCCTTCCATCCCTCCGGGGTCGGTGAATTGGTACCAGACCTGTCCGGGAAGGATAAAGCGCTGACTTGTTCATCGGCTGGCCACCGCAAGTCATTGTATGGCCAAATACGCATTCAAATCGCCTCCACGACATCCCGTAGAAGTAGAATGCGCTAGCGCATCCCAGAAGGGATTGAGTAACGCCGTCCTTTATCCTTTATCCTTTATATTCGTTGTGGTGTAGTGAGGCGTGAAATGTTTTGTTTGCCCAGCCTAGAGAGAAGAAGACAGAGGAATAATCTAGTAATGGCGTTCAGAATATTCACTGGTAGAACGACTATAAACTCTGCCACTTTCTCAAAATTTTTGCCTCCGCCTACTAGAGGAGGATTTTCAAAGCTTAAAAGCTTTCTCGCTAAATCTGGTATCAGGTCAAGGCGCTTCTGTCGAATTCCTCTGCTAAACCACTTCATTGCCAAAGACGCACTGTGCCTTCAATCAAAATCTTTCGAAAGTCTTGTTTCCTGGACACTGTAGAAGAATTCTGCATATTCTTTTCTTTTATGAACTTCGCTTCTGTTGTTCCTCGTCGACCTCCAGTTGCTGTTTTGTTCCTGCTCGATTATTTAGGTTCTTTTCATTTCATATCCCAACACATCCTACTATAATCCCCTGCCTTGAATTTACTACATACTGGTAAAGTGCTGCAGCGAATGTGTGTTGCACACTGCTTTTTAGACTAAAGGATGTCTAGAAATGATATCAGATTTTAGCTTCCCTCTCCACCCCTTGTAAGACAGTGCTCATGGTTATTCTCAAATAGAACAGCTTAATTCAACTTAAGAGACGTTTACAGGTCTTATATTCAGACTTTGGAAGGCGAATTAATCACACTTCGATAAACGTTTCTGTTCAGATGTCACCTTCACTAGAGTATTATCACGCTAGCTGATTTTCTACGAATCTTGATATTAACCTGCTATTATGTTTGAATATTTTCACACGTACTTTCCTTCTCTACGAAGTTGTTTTGCAATAGAAGGCACTTCTGCAGAATCGCATCCATAGATAGCGCGACGACGCACACGATAGAACATTTGATTTTTATTACAGAATAAAAATTAGCAAATAAAAAGCAGCGGAAGAGAGAACAAAGAAAACCTTTTTAAATGAGGTTTTGGAGTGAGAAATGCACTGCAAAAAATGCAATGAGAATAAAAATTATCAAATAAGAAGCAGATGAAGACAGAACAAAGAAGAATTGTTTTCAATGAGATTTTGGGGTAGAAGAATTGTTTTCCCTAAATAATGACATGTCCAAAGCTCAAAATAGGAAGCACATGAAGGAGCTGAAAGATCTTGAATCGCTGATCACAAATGTGTTTACCTAATCTCTAAATGCATCTCCTGAGCAAGTTATGACCAATCGAATTTCATTTCGGCTGCGTCCATGCTCTTTGGACGCAGTGTTGCGTGACCAGCTCAGCTAAGGCGCTGTTGTGTCAGCGCCCTCGGCGACGTAGTGGTAGGATGCTTGCCTCACAGGAATGGACTCGTGGGTTCGGTCCCCGCCTGCGGTGATGCTTTTGCTATTTATTTGTTTATCTATTCCTTTACTTACTTGCAGACGTAAGTAGAATATATGTGTTAGGAAAGTAAACAACAACAAGAGAAACAAGAGTACCGGAGAAACAAGGAAAAACAACAAATGAAGCAGTTTCGAATGATCTAAACACACTACTACAAAATGTGGGGAAAAAACAACGAAATCAAGAAACCTCCACACTCATCAACTTCTTGGCCTGGGTTTTAAACTGGCTCATTTCGTCACTGAAGATCTCATTGAGCATTGAAACAACGTGTGCCGACGCGGTCGATCAATCTGGTAACTAATAATGTCATCGCATAGCTCGTCGTTGGAAGTGTAAAATGGCCTCACTCATAACTACCATAACTTGGCTTAATAAAACAAGGATTTAAAACCCTACTCGCGACCAGGGGTGTGCGTAAATGAGATCCAAAATTTAGTAAATCGTAAAACTATCGGTATCTGACGGTATCTGACGTGTAGTGGCACTATACCTCCAGAGGCTTTTTCCTGCTAGCGATACTTAAAAGTAATCTAACATTTTTTATAGCGCTATTTCAAGCTTAGGCTGAATAGTTTTCTAGCCAACTGTAAACCTTTGAAATCAATTGGATACCTATCAAAATGAACTGGGCACGTTCTAAGAAAGTGTGAATGAACCGCTGATTTAATAATGTTGCGCAGTCGGATGAGATGCCGGCTTTAGCGTGCACCCGATACCAGGTTCTTGGCTCGGATTTCCCGCCCAGGCCAACCAAGCATTCTATCCCTATCCCTTCCGGACGGCGAATTGGTACCAGACTCGCATGGGGTGCATAAACCACTGACTTATTTATCGGATGGTCGCTGCAAGTCATTGTATGGCCAAGTACGCATTCAAGTCACCTCCACGACATCCCGTAGAAGTAGAATGCGTGGCGCATTCCAAGAGGGATTGAGTAACACCGTCCTTTATTCTTTATCTTAGATGAGAGCTTACAGAATAGTGAGCAAATAGAAAGCATAGCCATGAAGTTTCCACCCTTTCCAATAGCCTTTAGATTACTTGTAAATCTATTCTACCAGAAACAATCGCGACAAATCACTGTTAAAACTAATCACCTGTATCACCTGTCGTCCCGTTGATCATCGACTTGCTCGAGCGGGCGCCAGCAGCATCTCCATTCGTCCCTGTCGCGTGCCAGAGTGGTCCAATGGATCCTCCTCGCTCGAGGGACACGAAGAGCGTCATATCGGTCGTTCAGGGCTTTCACGAAGAAGTCCGACCAACGCGTTGGTGGGCGTCCTGGTGTTCTTTTGACATCCCGCGGAATCCAGTCTGTGACGGCTCTCGTCCAGCGGGTGTCTGCGAATCGCATTACGTGGCCGGCCCACCTAATTTTCGACGACTTGGCCCATGCGACAGCGTCTCTGATCTTCGAACGTCGGCGAAGCTCGGAACTCCGGAGGCCTTCTCTCACTTGCGTGAGTCGTGTCACTCCGAGCATCGTCCTCTCGATTCCACGCTGCGCGACGCTGATCGCGTGTTCATCCTGCTTTCGTATAGCCCAGGTCTCTGAGGCGTATGTTAGGGCAGGAAGAACAGTGGAGTCGAATAGGTGGGCACGGAGTCGGACGTTCTTCGTTTTCTTCACGACTTCTTCGACGCTCTTGAAAGCTCCCCAAGCCGCTCGTTTCCTCCTGCTCAGCTCTGGTGCTAGGTCGTTGGCCATGTTGACTTCGCGACCCAGATACACATAGCTGGAGCATTCGGAGATGTTCGTTCCGTTGAGCGAGAATGGGGCATCAGAAACCCATCCGTTCTTCATGAACATCGTCTTCGTAAGATTCAGCTGCAGTCCAACGCTTCCACATACACGATCGAAGTCGGCCAGCATTCGCTCCGCCTGACTGATGCTCGGTGTTATGAGCACGATGTCGTCAGCGAAGCGAAGATGGTGCAGTTGCCGGCCGTCGACCTTCACTCCCATGTCATCCCATTCTAGTTCGCGCATGACGTTTTCGAGGGTGGCGCTGAAGAGCTTCGGGGATATGGTATCCCCTTGTCGAACCCCTCTCTTCACGTCAATGACGACGTCGTTGTAGAATGGTGAGATCTTGGTCGTGAATCCACTGTACAGCTCTCGAAGGACTCTGATGTACTGAGTAGGAACGCCCTGGGTGAGCAGGGCTTCCATGACCGCTTCAGTCTCGATTGAGTCGAATGCCTTCTTCAGGTCAATGAACGTAAGGCACAGCGGCAGCTTGTACTCTCGCGACACTTCGATGAGCTTCGTAATGGTGTGTATGTGGTCGATCGTGCTGAATCCTCTCCGAAATCCTGCTTGTTCGCATGGCTGTCCTTCGTCCAGCGTTCTACTAATCCTATTCAGGATGACTCGAGTGAACAGCTTGTAGACTACGGACAGCAGGCAGATCGGGCGATAGTTGCCAATGTCGTGCACGTCTCCCTTCTTGTACAGCAAGACGGTCTTGCTGGTCTTCCACTGAGATGGAACCTTGCATTCGGACAGGTAGCGTGTGAAGAGCCGCGCCAAGGTGCTGATGAGCGCTGGCGGGAGGTTCTTCAGGTGTTCAGCTCTGATCCTGTCAGGACCGGGTGCTGTACGTTTCTTCACCGACGAGATGGCGTGTCGGATCTCGGAAGGGAGAACAGAGGGGATGACGTATCCATCCTGCGGAAGATGGCGTAGGGGCAGGTGGACGTGGCTATCGAAGAGATCGGAGTAGAAGTCGTGGATGACCTTCTCCATGGTCCTTCTGGAAGAGGTGACGGTTCCGTCAGGACGTCGGAGAGCGGTCATCTTGGTCTTGAAGTTGGCGAAGTTCCGGCGGGCATTGCGGATGCTCAGCCCTGCCTCTGCTGCTTCAGCCAACACTTCCGCCCTTCTCTCCTTCAGATCTTCCTTTATCGCCGCTCTGCATAGCTTTGCAAGCTCGGACGTCAGTTGATAGTTGCCTGACGCTCGTGCTGCTCCACGTTGGCGTATCAGCTCGAGAGTTTCCGGAGACAGGCGTCTCTTGGTGGTCTTCAAGCTCTCGGCTCCCTTAGCACTATCGTGGAGATGGTGCACGAAGCGATCGTATTCCTCGTCGACGTTGTCCATGACGGCATCTTCCCAAAGGCCGACAAGAGAGGTGTAGAGATCCCAGTTGATGGTCGTTCTGGGACTCCTCTTTTTGAACTTCGCGGCCTTCTCTCCTTGACGCGAAAAGCGGAACCTCGCGCGAAGGAGGCGGTGGTCCGATCCCGTGTAGAACTTGGGGATAACGGAGACATCGGTCAGGCAATACTTGCGATTGAAGATGATGTGGTCGATCTCGTTGTGGAACTGGCCACCGGGGGATTCCCAGGTCCATCGTAGGGAGGGAGGCTTCTGGAACTGCGAGTTTCCATGGATGGTCTTGGTCGACATGATAAACTCAGACAGCCTTTCACCTTGCTCGTTCCACTCCAAACCGTGGGTTCCGATGTGAAGTTCTTCCAGCGACCTTCGTGGCCCGATCTTGGCATTGAAGTCGCCGACGATCACCTTGTAGAAGGTGTGATCTTCCTTATAGAACTTCTCCAGCTCCACGTAGAAGGCCTCGACGTCTTCGTCGTCGTAGTCGGATGTTGGGGCATACGCGACGAACACAGTCAAGGCTGGCACGGAGCCACATCGCTTCAGTCGCAGACGTCCGATTCGGCTTGTCAGAGACTCGTACGAATCGACGTTCATGGCCAAGTGCGTGTTGACGAGGACACCAACGCCGCCTACTCCCCTGCTGTCGCATGTTCCGAGGAACAGTTCTCCGGAGTCGTAGGCGGCGTGTAGGGGGTGGTGTCTTCTCGTCTCGGTCAGTCCGATGACGTCGTACTTGATCTTCCTGGCTTGCATCATCAGGTCCTCGACGGATGCTTCCGACGCAAGCGTGCGGGCGTTGTAAGTACAGATCGTCATCCTAGTCCTTCTCAGTTTGCGCAGCCTGGTTAGGCCCTGAGATTTTAGCAGCCTCTCCGTACTCGTCCTTCCCATCGCTGCAGAAATGGGGGCTCTTTCGGGGTCAGGGGAATGAGGCCCTTTAGTGCTGCTGTGTTTGACTGGAATACAACACGGGTAGCTAGTCAGGCTCTGTCGTGCGGGCGGGGTACTCCGGGCAGCCAGCCAGACTGCCCGAAGGGACGGGGCGAGACTTAAGGCGGCCTCGAATCGCCTTACATGTACTCCCAGTCTACCGAGTGCAAGCTTTTGGCCGAGCCGACACAGTTACAATCCGCACAGTCACGGACACATCCACGCACACTGTGCACGAACATGCCGCTCCCACGCACAAGGAACGCATCGACCCGACACAGCAGGAGCAAGGAGTCCATCCCCTGCATCCCACCTGCGTCTCTGGGCAGTACACGGTCGCATTTGGTTCGCGTTTAATTCCCCTATCCACCACCCGGGGACGCGCCACGTGGCCCTGCGACAAGCGGCCCGAGATCCCTCTTAACAAGAGAGCCTGAAGGCTCTCTATCGAGGGAGATCCGTGGTGTTAAAACTAAAGAGTAAATAAACAAATATTTAACCGCTGACTAACTAGACGAAAACTATGTTTGCTCAACTCAATTTTCACTGATAAATAATTTGAAAGGTTTTCAGTTTTATTCCCAAGAAGTGCAATTTGTGCTGATAAGGCCGCACTGATGCGAGTTGGTTTGATTGGAAAAGTCTACTAGAAACATATTAAGGGAAGTGGTATACAGACTGTTACAGGAAAGTAGTTAAACATCTTTTGCTTAATGAGGATTACCTAGCAATAACCACAGCGCGATACCCGAATTCAGAATCTCTCTTTGTGGTAGACTCACTACGATAAGCATTGGTGATCCAACGCTTAGGTCTACATAGCAGCTGCTCCAGACCTCACCTTCTGTCACAAATGACATTCCTTCATGGTTTCACCTCAATTCTATTTGATTCGATTATGAACAAACCCACTAGATCGTAGTTAGCGTATAGAATATGGATCAGCGAATGTAGACTTCTTTCATGTACAGTACGGCCTTGCATGTATTCCTGTGGGCTAGAATGGAACTATCCCCGACAATTTGAACGCGAAGCGCCTTACTAGCACCCGAGAGGAAGAGTAGAGCCCGATCTGCCAGCCGCCAGCTTATTTTTTATGATGCATTGCTCTTATTTCTCTTATAGAACAGGCCTGACACCACGCGTTAGTTCTTACAAAGTTAGACAAAGAGTTAAGTAGAGGGAAAATTCGAATCGAGTCGTCTGTGCACAAGATAGTGTCTTCTGCTTCGGTTCCTAATCAGAATATTGAAGAACAGATTCAAACAGGAACTGGTAATGCGCTGTAAGGGCGACTATAAATGTGAGGCCGTCGTTGTAAACCAAGTTGCGTAACGTCACCATGTGACCCCTATTGTATTTAACATTTATGAAAAATTACGAATTACAACCCAAAATATCGTACATCGTAAAAATTTGCTAAAAAACACCGTAAATCGTAAAATCGTAGATCGTAACTACGCACACCCCTGCTCGCGACCAACACCCCAAATAATACCATTAGTTGCCTATACAATACTTACTTACTTTGATACTTTGATGGTCCTTTTGTCTGCTGGAAGTCTTCTCAGCGGGGACCACAACTCTTCCAGACCGCTCGATCTCTGGCTGCTTGCATCCAGTGAGGCAGACTCCGCTCTCTGAAAGATCTTGAGAATGAGTCCGCCCATCGCGTTGGCGGTCGTCCCAGTGGTCTCTTATGGTCTCTCGGGAGCCATTCTGTGACACTGAGACTCCACCTATCGTCCTTTCGTCGAAGCATTTGTCCGGCTCAGCGATATTTGGACTTCTCCATGCACTGCAGCGGGTCTGCTAATTGCGATTTCTCCCGTAGCTCCGAGCTTCGTAGGCCTTCTTGCCATTGCTGACGAAGGCTTGTCCTTAGAAGACATCTCTCCAGTGCACGATGCGTAGTTTGCATCGCTCTGGCGATTGTCTTGTTGTCGGGCCAGGTTTCTGTCGCGTAACACATCGCAGGCAGTACAGAGGCGTTGAATATCGAGGCCCTGAGGCCGGGATCCTTGACCTGATCGGTGACTTCGCGAATCGAACTGAAGGATGCCCATGCTGCGCGTCTCCTGCGGGCGATTTCAAGAGCGAGGTCGTTATCCATGTTCAGCTCTCTTCCCAGATAGACGTAGGAGTCGACCTGTTGCAGAGCGACTCCATTTAACCTTACGAGTCCCGTGTCACACCACTGGTTGACCATAAATTGCGTTTTGGACATATTCATGTCCAATCCAATCTTCATACCTACCACATTGAGCTCGTTCAGCATTTCCTCGACTTCTGCCGTGCTGGTAGTGATGAGAACAATATCGTCGGCGAACCGAAGGTTGCTGATCCGTTTACCGTCGACAAGGTAGCCTTTATCGTCCCACTTCAAGTCCTTCATGGCATCCTCCTGCCGTACTCCTTTCCCGATAGGAATTTTAAGCTTTCGATCGAACAGCTGGATGGTAGTCGATGTGTTCGAGAAGCATTCGTCGAGAAGTCGGATGTAGGGCGATGGTATACCAGCGTGCACAAGTGCGTTCAAAACGGCGTTGATTTCCACAGAGTCGAACGCTTTCCGGTAATCCACGAAAACAAGGACAAGTGGGAGGTGGTATTCGCGGCTCCTCTCGATGAGCTGTGAGACAGTCTCAATATGGTCCATGCAGGAGAAATCCTTGCGAAACCCTGCTTGCTCCACTGGCTGATATTCATCCAAGCAACGCTCCATGCGGTTAAGCAGTATCTTGGTGAAGATCTTGTACACAACCGAGAGAAGACTGATGGGTCGATAGTTGTTGATATCCTCCTGCTGATCTTTTTTGAAGATTAAAACTGTTTTCGATTCCTTCCATGAGTCCGGAATCCTACCAAGTCGAAGGTAGTGGTTGAAGTGCTTGGCAAGAAGTGAGCAGAGGGCACTGCCACCCGCACGAAGGAGATCAGCAGAAATGCCGTCCGGTCCGAGAGCAGTGCCCGGCTTCATCCTTCTGATGGCATGAGCAACTTCTGATTCCAGAATGGGAGGTATTTCCTCAGCTGGTGGCATCAAGCATTTTGGGACAGTGATGGAAGAACGGAACAGATCTGTGTAGAATTCTTGAACGATGGCCTCCATCGCTCTTCGAGACGTTTGCGTTGTTCCATCCTTATCCACAAGGGCTGACATTATTGCCTTCTGATCGCAGAGATCTCGTTTGCAGCGCTTTATGCTTGAACCTTTCCCAGCCGCTTCTAAATAACAGCTTCAATCTTCTGTAGGCTTGAATGGACTCCTTCACTGCAATTTGACAGGCCTTCGAGATGGTGACTTTTTCCAGATGGGAAGCATTAGGATCCAGTTTAACAGCTCTTCTTTGCTCCAAGAGTTTAATCGCATGTGCGTTGAGTCTTGAAGCAGACGATGATGTGGTTTCACAAGAGCTGCTAGCACATTTACCACATCAGGTGTTGCTATTTTCACTCCAAATCATGTAACCACATCAGGTGTTGCTTTATCGCGCCTATACAATAGGCGCGATAAAGCAACACCTGATGTGGTTACATGATTTGGAGTGAAAATAGGGGACCTACGCCACAAATAAATAGATAAACCTATTGCTTAACCAATACCAATATATTGTTGACTTTTTGTATCAAACGTTACATCAGGTGGTTATAATTCAGTGACCATTCATTTTTGAGTCATATGCTTGATATGTTCTGGTTTCCTTTCATTTCTTTTTCTTCTTTTTGTCCCGTTGATCATCGAATTGCTCGAGCGGGTGCCCGCAGCGTCTCCATTCGTCCCTGTCGCGTGCCAGAGTGGTCCAATGGATCCTCCTCGCTCGAGGGACACGAAGAGCGTCATATCGGTCGTTCAGGGCTTTAACGAAGAAGTCCGACCAACGCGTTGATGGGCGTCCTGGTGTTCTTTGACATCCCGCGGAATCCAGTCGGTGATGGCTCTCGTCCAGCGGGTGTCTGCGAAGCGCATTACGTGGCCGGCCCACCTAATTTTCTACAACTTGGCCCACGCGACAGCGTCTCTGATCTTCGAACGTCGGCGAAGCTCGGAACTCCGGAGGCCTTCTCTCACTTGCGTGAGTCGTGTCACTCCGAGCATCGTCCTCTCGATTCCACGCTGCGCGACGCTGATCGCGTTTTCATCCTGCTTTCGTATAGCACAGGTCTCTGAGGCGTATGTTAGAGCAGGAAGAACAGTGGAGTCGAATAGGTGGGCACGGAGTCGGACGTTCTTCGTCTTCTTCGCGACTTCTTCGACGCTCTTGAAAGCTTCCCAAGCCGCTCTTTTCCTCCTGCTCAGCTCTGGTGCTAGGTCGTTGGCCATGTTTACTTCGCGACCCAGATACACATAGCTGGAGCATTCGGAGATGTTCGTTCCGTTGAGCGAGAATGGGGCATCAGAAACTTGTCCGTTCCTCATGAACATCGTCTTCGTAAGATTCAGCTGCAGTCCAACGTTCCCACATACACGATCGAAGTCGGCCAGCATTCGCTCCGCCTGGCTGATGCTCGGTGTTATGAGCACGATGTCGTCGGCGAAGCGAAGATGATGTAGTTGCCGGCCGTCGACCTTCACTCCCATGTCCTCCCATTCTAGTTTGCGCATGACGTTTTCGAGAGTGGCGCTGGAGAGCTTCGGGGATATGGTAACCCCTTGCCGAACCCCTCTCTTCACGTCGATGACGACGTCATTGTAGAATGGTGAGATCTTGGTCGTGAATCCACTGTACAGCTCTCGAACGACTCTGATGTACTGAGTAGGAACGCCCTGAGTGAGCAGGGCTTCGATGACCGCTTCAGTTTCGACAGAGTCGAATGCCTTCTTCAGGTCGATGAACGTAAGGCGCAGCGGCAGCTTGTACTCTCGCGACACTTCGATGAGCTTCGTAATGGTGTGTATGTGGTCGATCGTGCTGAATCCTCTCCGGAATCCTGCTTGTTCGCATGGCTGTCCTTCGTCCAGCGTTCGGCCGATCCTATTCAGGATGACTCGAGTGAACAGCTTGTAGACTACGGACAGCAGGCAGATCGGGCGATAGTTGCCAATGTCGTGCACGTCTCCCTTCTTGTACAGCAAGACGGTCCTGCTGGTCTTCCACTGAGATGGAACCTTGCACTCCGACAGGTAACGTGTGAAGAACCGTGCCAGGGTGTTGATGAGCGCTGGCGGGAGGTTCTTCAGGTGTTCGGGTCTGATCCTGTCGGGACCGGGTGCTGTAAGTTTCTTCACCGACGAGATGGCGTGTCGGATCTCGGAAGGGAGAACAGAGGTGACAACGTATCCATCCTGCGGAAGATGGCATGGGGGCAGGTGGACGTGGCTATCGAAGAGATCGGAGTAGAAGTCGTGGATGACCTTCTCCATGGTCCTTCTGGAAGAGGTGACGGTTCCGTCGGGACGTCGGAGAGCGGTCATCTTGGTCTTGAAGTTAGTGAAGTCTCGGCGGGCATTGCGTATGCTTAACCCTGCCTCTGCAGCTTCAGCCAACACTTCCGCCCTTCTCTCCCTAAGATCCTCCTTTATCGCCTCTCTGCATAGCTTCGCAAGCTCGGACGTCAGTTGGTAGTTGCCTGACGCTCGTGCTGCTCCACGCTGGCGTATCAGCTCGAGTGTTTCCGGAGACAAACGTCTCTTGGTGGTCTTCAAGCTCTCAGCTTCCTTAGCACTATCGTGGAGATGGTGCACGAAGCGGTCGTATTCCTCGTCGACGTTGTCCATGACGGCATCTTCCCAAAGGCCGGCAAGAAAGGTGTAGAGGTCCCAGTTGATGGTCGTTCTGGAACTCCTCTTCTTGAACTTCGCGGCCTTCTCTCCTTGACGCGAAAAGCGGAACCTTGCGCGAAGGAGGCGGTGGTCCGATCCCGTGTAGAACTTGGGGACAACGGAGACGTCGGTCAGGCAATACTTGCGGTTGAAGATGATGTGGTCGATCTCGTTGTGGAACTGGCCACCGGGAGATTCCCAGGTCCATCGTAGGGAGGGAGGCTTCTGGAACTGCGAGTTTCCATGGATGGTCTTGGTCGACATGATAAACTCAGACAGCCTTTCACCTTGCTCGTTCCACTCCAAACCGTGGGTTCCGATGTGAAGTTCTTCCGGCGACCTTCGCGGTCCGATCTTGGCGTTGAAGTCGCCGACGATCACCTTGTAGAAGGTGTGATCTTCCTTATAGAACTTCTCCAGCTCCACGTAGAAGGCTTCGACCTCTTCGTCGTCGTAGTCGGATGTTGGGGCATACGCGACGAACACAGTCAAAGCTGGCACGGAACCACATCGCTTCAGTCGCAGACGTCCGATTCGGCTTGTCAGAGACTCGTACGAATCGATGTTCATGGCCAAGTGCGTGTTGACGAGGACACAAACGCCGCCTACTCCCCTGCTGTCGCATGTTCCGAGGAACAGTTCTTCTCTGGAGTCGTAGGCGGCGTGTAGCGGGTGGTGTCTTCTCGTCTCGGTCAGTCCGATGACGTCGTACTTGATCTTCCTGGCTTGCATCATCAGGTCCTCGACGGATGCTTCGGATGCAAGCGTGCGGGCTTTGTAAGTACAGATCGTCATCCTAGTCCTTCTCAATTTGCGCAGCCTGGTTAGGCCCTGAGATTTTAGCAGCCCCTCCGTACTCGTCCTTCCCATCGCTGCAGAAATGGGGGCTCTTTCGGGGTCAGGGGAATGAGGCTCTTTAGTGCTGCTGTTTTTGACTGGAGTACACACGGGTAGCTAGTCGGGCTCTGTTGTGCGGGCGAAGAACTCCGGGCAGCCAGCCAGACTGCCCGAAGGGACGGGCGGGACTTTTGAGGCGGCCTCGAATCGCCTTACGATGTACTCCCAGTCTACCGAGTGCAAGCTTTTGGCCGGGCCGACACAGTTACTATCCGCACAGTCACGGACACATCCACGCACACTGTGCACGAACATGCCGCTCCCGCGCACAAGGAACGCGTCGACCCGACACAGCAGGAGCAAGGAGTCCATCCCCTGCATCCCACCTGCGTCTCTGGGCAGTACACGGTCGCATTTGGTTCGCGTTTAATTCCCCTATCCACCACCCGGGGACGCGCCACGTGGCCCTGCGACAAGCGGCCCGAGATCCCTCTTAACAAGAGAGCCCGAAGGCTCTCTATCGAGGGAGATCCGTGGCTTTGAATAAATAAATAAATAAATGAATAAATAAATGAATTGAAGCGGTTTGCCGCTTTTTTATTTGGATGTTCATAGCTCGAATGTTCTATTGTAGCCCTTTTCGCAACAATGTATTACGTGTATTTTATAAGATGTCTTTGAGACACTTAATTAGCTAAATCAAACAATTTTATGAGCAATAAACAACCTAAGAACCTGCAGGGAGATGGATTATGTACATTATCAGATTAACCAGTCCAGCTCCTTGAGACTCCTATACATGAGCAAGCATGATTTAGAATGTGTCCTTATAACAGAGAAATAGATTCCAACTCTGCCTCTCCTATTTCTAGACGGCGGAACTAGAAGAATACCAGCGAGTCAACTCCAACCGTTTTGGTCAGAATTTCGACCAACACTAGTCAATCCGCCTTTCGTCTTCTGGAACATAGACTGGGAAGACCGGGCGTCTGTGCTTCAGTACATCCTCCGGCAAATGACATGTTGAGCTCCGTAGCATCTCTAATTGTTCTGAGCGCCTTCCAACAGACCGATGTCTTCTTTTTTGTAGGGTTGAGCACGGTTGTACTACATTTTACAATGGACCGCTCGTAAATTATGTAAGCTCGCAACAGTGTCTGGGGGTCTTTTGTTTTCATCATCCTAAATAAGCTGTACGTTCGGAGATTTGATTTTTTAACTAATGCTCTGTACTGTTAGTAAAACCTGACATCACTTAATGTTGAAAAACCTACATAGATCTCGAGCAAGAGTGTGCGTAACTACGATTTACGATTTACAACGATTTTTGGCTTTTTCACGGTTTGCGGTTTACGACATTTTAGGTCATATTTTCCGGTATTGTCCCCCTCCCTATTCGTGATCAGTATTCGGAGCACCTCCTAAAGTCCCTGGTCTCGACATGAAGTTTCTTAAAAGACTGGAACCCATCCCTGGTGAGATGAAGAATGGAAATGATATAAGCGACTTCTTTACTCATGCATTCCATTCTGTCGCGCCAAACGCAACTTCAAATTGGCGCCGTCTACCTTCTCATGCAATCTACCGTACCTCGTCAACGTTTCGTGCATTTTTGACCGGGAGTGGAAGGAGTCGCTCCTGCTGCTGCCGCTCGACAGGACGACTAATCCCGCTCCTCGTTTCCGAGGGCCCTGTCGAAAGGACTCCCGCTCGTCACTCCTCCAACCTACCCTTTCCTGAGTCGTGTCTACTCGACCTTCATGAGGCATCTTATTGTTTGTTTAGGTAACTAAATAGGAACCGTTCTTTGTTATGTTATTATCTGACAAAACTATTAGCATCAATATGGGCAATGTATAGGAAAACTGCAAAAAACGGCCACTGCTACACTTTCTAACTTACTGAATCCAACGAATTGCCCCTATAAGGCAAGCGACTGAGCGATTGAGCGAACTGAGGCTATGCGATCACTGATCAGCGAAATCAGGTATCTTCGGTAGTCTTTTACAGAGAACGCCGTCACGATCGAATTGAAAAGCGGGTATAGAGAGAATAGGACGCCTACGCAGTCCGTGACTAGTGGAACGGTGTCGATGTTTCCAAATAATATCACGTAGACGACGATCGAAGGGGCGTAGACGAACATCATTGGACAAGTTGTCTAAAATTACCATGGTTTATTGAATGCTCTAAATGTATGCTAACGGTAAAAGCTGCTTATCAACTTCACCTGCATAAGACAGTAGTAATTTTCATAGGCAACGTGAAACTAATCATCAGATTTTTTCTCGGTCTGAAAATTTTGCACTTTGAGGAGCTCACCTGAAATAGGAGGACGCGATACATTTGTCGATGGACTCGCTTCACGTTGGAGTTTAATCCACTCTGTTTAACGGTTAAGTGAATCCGAATAGCGCAGAAGAACGTAACAAGTAGACACAACATAAGAGGAGTGAAGGCCAAGGTCAGGGATATAGAGCTCTTATCCTTGGTGTGCTGAAATTGAATGCGCTCAATTGTTTGTTGCTAAGAGCAGGCAGGAGCCCAACTTCTTAAACGTTTTGCCACTATAATAATAGAATTTAAAAGACTAACCACCAAGGACACTCCAGTGTATGCTCTTGCATTCATTTCAGTGAGCTCGCTATTGACTTGAGTCCTGAGCTCCTCGTTTGGTATCGCAGTCATAAACAGCAGTACGACGGAATTTGACAGCAGGAGTGCATTCACGGTGCATATGATCAGGATCCACATCTTCGATGTGTACAGGTACGAGAGCTTTGACCTGATTGTAATTTGTATACCTCGTTTAAGGCGGGGTTTATGCTTCAGTTTATGAGCAGCGGGGCGCTGTGAAGGCTACCAATACCGATCATTTTCAACGCTTAATCGATATTGATCGCTTTCACAAGGCAGCGTATCTCAACGGCTGATGTATAAATCCCGCCTAAGACTCCAGCATTACTTAGGATATTCAATGTTGCATTAGGTATACCTGCACACATAGATATATCGGTACACGAAGCTGTTCGCTAAAATTAGGAATGATGAGTAAAGCGCGAACCAAAACAACATCAGCAGTGCTACTCCCGCACGGCAGTGTTGGATTAATCCAGTTGGTACAGTTATGTAATAGTATGCGCCATGGTATGCACGCTGAAATTAATGCTTTTATAAGGTACTCTGCAGTAGGCAGCTTAGTCATTTAACTGAGAGTTAGAACTGTCTAAATTCAATATCTTGAAAACTCGTCCATGCAGCAAAACTCAACAGAAATATTGATACAGACACCTTTTTCTACGACTCTCTTCAAGTTGTCATTAGCTCAGTCGTGCGCGTCATTGGGAGTGTTTTAGTTCGTTAACAAACCATCCGCTCATTCACCAAACACTCTCATTCGCTGCCATGTGTATGCTTTGAGCCTTTGCTGAGATCCCTACTCGCTGCACTCGCGAGGGATGATGCCCTTTTAAGCACCACACGACTGTCCGTAGATACCTCAAGGGCTTGCTGTATAGTAAACATGCTGTATCGGCACATGCAGCAAGGACACAACGTGAGCAACGTGCAGTCAACAACCCTCACTCCATGTCTCTATCATGCGAGCACCAGAATGTTATGCCATGGACTCACCATCTTCCTGTTCAGACCATACTCGTTGTATGGTTTATTATTTACCAGCAACCACCAACAGAGCACATTTAGACGATATAGAATATCAGTAGAGTTGGAAGACTTACATAGAATATTCCGTGTTACTCCAGCTTGTTTGAAACCTGTATAAGTCATTTCGGGCTCAGGCGAGCTACTATCGAGCTAGTAGCCTTCCAGTAGTAGGTCGGGTGCATACTTTCATCACCGCGATGCCATCGCGGCGCTATGTTCATGACCATTCGCCACGCGTGCGGCCGATTGTCGAAGGAAACTTCGCCGCGACAGCCGCAACAGTGGCAGTAGGCAAACTCAATGGCTTCCCGCGTCTATGGCCCCGTTTATACTTCGTCGCGGCGCGACGCGATGGCCACGCAATAAGGCCAAATTGATCGATCGCGTCGCACAATCAATACGCCCACTATACGTGGCGTCTCGTCGCGCCGCGACGAAGTATAAACGGGGCCTATCGCGAGCATGGCATACCTTTTCGCACCATGCGCGGTGTTTAGCAATGGTTCTGACCGGCGGATCGCCGTAGCGCTCTCTAGCAGAGCGCTTAAGGCCCCCACAAACTTATGCGGCAACGCCGCTCGCCGCTATGGTTAAGGATAGGGCAGGGACGCCGCCGGGGGCGAGCTCTGCGCCTCTGCGCTATGGTTAAGCATAGAGCCGCGGCGCTGCCACAGAACTCTGTGGGGCCTTTAGCGATGCGAAGAGCACTGAGAACTCCGCATGATCTTATTGTCTCTGTTCTATACTGAGTTCTATGGTCTATATTCTCTATGTGCTCTACAGACTACAGACACTACATACTACTCTCTATATATCTGTACTTATATCTGGATTATTCATGGATTCTTATACATGGATTGAGTCTTTTTGCTTTAATATTTTTACTTACCTTCAAAATAAAGTATATTGCAGCACTTCAATTGCCTACTTTGTCCATTACATACTGGCTCTGTTATGTTCTGAGTGCCACTGTCCATATTCTCTTTGTGCTCTATGGACTACTGCATATGTACTACATACATCTCTCTCTATATATATTTATATTTATATGTTCGGTGGCTAACACCGTATGCGACAACATCATCGACGTTCCAGAACTGCATCGATTCATACGGATAAATAAATAAATAAATAAATAAATAAATAAATAAATAAATGATCAATCTATAGTGTATTTTTTTCGCGTTGCTCTGCAGAACTCATCGCCGCGATTCCATCGCGGCTCCGGGAAGTATGCACGAGCTAGCTGTACTGAGTGGAAAGTGCAGCAATGCTGCGGACGGGAGCTCCGGAGAATCATGGCAGAGGGTGCGTACAAGGTCGTTGCCGCAAAGTCGCGCCGATAAGCATGGACGGTAAGGCACGCGACACGGGTTTTCTGAGCGAGCCCGCGCCGATCAGACGACTCATCAGACATCGCACGAATACGGTAGCCCAGGGAGGAAGTGAACCATCGCATTCGCAACAGTTGTGGTTGCTTCGTAGGTCGATGTCCACGCCCTTGGGTCTCCGGGATAACAGCAGCAACTCACATACGCTTCCGAACGTAGTTATTTTTAACGTTGCACCTTCTCCAAAGCCAAATTACCAGGGTCGCACGCAGGTCTCCACTTCATGGAGAACTTGCCTCTTCTTCACGAGATAATAAGGATAAAGGACGGCGTTACTCAATCCCTTTTGGGATGCGCCAGCGCATTCTACTTCTACGGGATGTCGTGGAGGCGACATGGATGCGTATTTGGCCATACAATGACTTGCGGTGGCCAGCCGATGAACAAGTTTTATCCTTCCCAGACAAGTCTAGTACTAATTCACCGACCCCGGAGGGATGGAAGGCTTGGTTGGCCTGGGCGGGAAATCCGAACCAGGAACCTGGTATCGGGTGCACGCGACAGTCGCGCCTCCTCCGACTGCGCTACACGCGCCCTCTTCCCCTTCACGAGATATGCAGTAAATTATGCTGAACTGTTCAAGGCAACCGGAAGGAAGTCGAATTTGTATGACCTAAGACATTTAGGTTGCTATGCAGGTAGGAGAAATGCAGGCCTCTGACAATGATGATTCCTTACCTTTTCGTGTTGCCCATTCTGTAAGCTGTGGTGCGAGAATAGTGCACCCTCCGTGATTGCTGAAGCTCTGCCTTGATCTGTAGATCAGGTGGCCTGCGACTGCTCGGAGCCCTGGCTTTGCCACGAGACGTCGATAATTGGTTGGCGCGATTGCTGGTGATGCTCTTTCACGTTTCCGCACTCCCGCTGCCAGAATTAACTACATGCACTTTACTCCTACTACACTTCATTATTCTGGGGCATTTCTAGGTCGTGTTACCATAGGTTGCATAAAGGCAGCATGCGCAGCTACAAAGGATGCACCACACTAAGCCGCATTGTATCCGATCAGATATTCTTCGGTCTCGAAGATCGATCGATATCGATAAAAACATGTAGGCGTTATTTTATGTGTCACTGGTTTCCCTCTGATTAAGGCCACCATCAGCTTACCGGCACACATAGCATCATAATGACTGATATGGTTATGTCATGCAGAGCGGTCACAGCGAAGAAGTGCTTGTAGATTTCGATGGTTCGTAATGGACACCGCATATAGAAAGCCATCAGAGTAGAATTCGTCAGGAGCGATAGTATTGACGAGCCGTAAATGACAACGGCATAGGTTGAACCACTGCTAAAGGTGCTCATCTGCGTGGTTTGATCACAGGGGCGATATCTGGAAAAAAATCGAGTTGACATTTTTAAGGCTAGCACGCGGAAAGCTGATGATGATTAGGATGACAATGCACCTCAAAATTCCCCAACAAAAAGCTGGCTTCCTCCAACTTAAACGCTATCCACGGGTGCTTTTCGTTTGAATATTTTATTAGGTTGTCCCATAAGGCTTCGCCAAGCGAGACCCATGCAGAGTGAACAATGTAAGTGGCTTAAACAGTGTAAGGTAAGTAGGCACATAGGTGGCAGGTAAATTAAAACTTCAAAGCAATCATAGTGAAGTTTTTCGTGGACATAAAATTTTTCTAACGATTTTGGAGTGTCTAGTTTAAGCTATAAGGTTGTTCCATAAGTCTTGGCGTTTTTTTCAACGATTCACTGCAGATTTCGCCGGCGGTCTCTTGCATAGCGCTGCATAGCTTTCGAAAGAGAATGATTTGCTCTATCAGTGCGTGTATTGCATTTCTTTTTCCATCATGAACTTTGTCAATTTTTAGGTCATTGAAGTGAAAAGTGAAAAAGTGAAAAAGTAGCCATTTGCATACTTGTTCTCTCCGCTTAGGTTTGTAATTTTTTGCGCAGTTGTTTATAGCATTTGGAAGACAATGTTTAGTACTACAAGAATACATGTTAGTACTGTTTGCTTATTTGTCTTTTATTGATTTTTAGGTCAACGATTTAGGACGTCCGAAGGAGGATGGTTACTTTATCCGACAGCTCCTGCTCTGTGGTTGGACTTTTGCGTTGGTGTTATATGTTATTCGAAAGAGAATGTTTTGCATTATAAGAATATGTGTCGCTTTTATTGATTTTATTTTTATTTTTATTTTTAAGGCATAGACAACAGTCTAGCATATAACAGCATCCAACACAGTACTGTATAACACTTAATCATGAACGAGTCGAACAGAAACAACAGTATTAAATCATATCTCCTTTTCTCTAACTCGCTATAAACAACTTACAAGCATGCGCAGAGAGCCTCGACAGGTCTTCATACTTTCCAAGTAGCAAGTTAAACTGCTTCAAAAACCTGTAGGTTAGGAAGTCACACCTTATCCTCGATTTAGCAACAGAGACGCGGAGTTTGAGCTTTCCTCTCATGGATTTTGTCAGTACTCTATCAAAGAAATCTTTTGGATTGATAGATAATTTACTAGCGAGAATTCTGTACAACATAATGAAATCTGCAACTTTCCTTCTTTTTGCCCGCGGAGAGAGGGAAAATTTCAGTGCCCTTTGAGGTCCGCGTGGGATTGTATTGTAATCCATCGAAAAACACCTCATCATAAGCTTCCTGGTGAAGCTCTTTAGGACACTTTCTGGAAGGTCGATATCTCTTTTCTTAGTCGGGTTGAATACGGTTGTACCAGATTCCACGATAGGGCGCACATAGGTTTTAAAGGCACGGATGTACGCGTCCGGCTGTCTAGATTTCAAAACCCTGAAGAGATTGTATATACGGTAATTGGCCTTTTTTACCAAGAGTCTACAGTGCTTAGAGAAGCACAGGTCGCTCGTTAATGTAAAGCCAAGATCACGGACTTCGTCGACCTTTTTCAAAGCCTGACCATTAACTTTATAGCGAAATGGCGGACGTGGCGAATGAGCCTGGGTTTTCGGTCCAATCATCAGAAAGTGTGTCTTCTCAACTGCAAGTGGCAATTCCCACTTCTCCGCCCAACAGCTGATAAAATCAATTGCTGACTGGAGTAACTGAGAATCTCCCACGTGAATAATCGTTTTATAAATTTTTACATCATCAGCATGATTTCTATTAAATGTCAACAAAATGCCAGAAAGAGAAAAATCGTCTTCACTAACAACTCCTTCTCCTTCTTCAGTTGTTGATATTCGGCAGAAATCAGCGTGAACCAATAAATGCGACACAAATTCTTACTGAGCAATACATCCTCTTCCAAACGACACATAACACCAAGCAAAAAAGTCCAACCACAGAACCGGAGTTTTGGCAAAAGTTCGGACGGAAAAGTCGGAATCCCCTGATGGCCTAAAAATCAATAAAGAACAAGAGAGAAAATAGGGCCAACATATATTCTTGTAGTACAGAACGTTGTCTTCCAAATGCTTTAAAAAACTGCGCAAAAAATTCCAAACCTAAGCAGAGAGAACAAGTGCGCAGATGGCTACTTTTTCACTTTTTCACTTTTCACTTCAACGACCTAAAAATTGACAAAATTCATGATGAAAAAAGAAATGCAATACATGCTCTGATAGAGCAGATCATTCTCTTTCGAAAGCTATGCAGCGCTCTGCAAGAGACCGCCGGCGAAATCTGCAGTAAATCGTTGAAAAAAACGGCGAAG